>DVOY01000189.1:0-13327 GCA_018237585.1 Apyrrothrix maculosa | reverse complement strand
TGCTTCAATTCGAGCAGCGCATTGACAAGTCCTCTCGTATTGCACATGGCCACTGGCCACGGCGTCCATTTTCCATCAGGTGGCTCGTCCGCCTGTTTACCAGGTTCCAATAATAAAAAAATGCTACATATAAAGTAGCACCAGATGAGCGCAAGTATACGAGGGTCGTGTAAGTATGTGGCGCTGAACTGTAAACATTATCGTCTGTACGTACTCAAGCTCGACATAACTGGGTCGTGGAGAATGCGAGGTCTACGCTATTTGTCACTGCGCGCAGTCCAACTAGAGTATATATACGGGCGGTTTGCAACAGTTACACCTAAATGTTTGCAATCATCCTCATTATCATTATTAAATAAATTTATGAATAGAAGCATGACAGGTCTGTAAGGATAGAGATGTTCGGCACCTCGTGCCCTCTGCCTGCCCGTCACGGACCTGGTATGTGTGAATAGTGATGAATGTAGAGGAAGCATGTCGGGTCTGTGAGGATGTAGACATTTGCCACTTGATGCTCTTAGTCTACCCCGTAAGAGACCAGGCGTGATTAGATGATAATAATGAAATAAACAATTATATTATTTTATTATTATGTTTATTGTTATTAAAGCGAAAACGTTAATTGATGTTGCATAAATTCGATCAATGTCCCAATGCAATGAGAGAAGTCCGCTTTATTGGAATAATCTGAACACACAACGAACCCCAGGAACACGAAGACGGAAACCAATTATACAATAATTTGTAATGTACAATTCATCATAACTTCAATAAAATCTATACAAACCAATATTATGCAGTATAGATAGATGACTAAAAATAGCGACGATTCCTTCGTCTCCGTATTGCCATTAACATAGACCATGACAATTAATTAAACTATAAAACGCCATACTCTCAGATAAATCAGTATAATTGTTTTTATTTATTTGTCTATATTAAGATAAAAGTTTATGTTGACATTGTACTGTTACTTGTTGATTGTTCACAGCGACACAATCACATTGTGATTTAGATTTTAATAAAGAGAAAAAAAATATGAAAACAAACGTATTTAATAAACAAACGTATTTATTGTAAATTCTTTATTGACATAAAAAATGTCAATTAAGAAAAAAAAAACATAATTTTAAAAGACTAAAACGTTCATATAAAAAAAACTAATAACAATATAACCGGATACACATAAATAAAACTTCTAAATAACAAATTAGACAAACTAAAAGTTAATATTGACGTCAATACATTCCTGTGAATGCGAACTTTTTACATACACTCAGATACGCCATGGCTAATGTAATGTGTATGTAATGTATGGAGCAAAACAAAAACGTTAAAAACCAAGCGCGGGTAAAAAATTCACAAAATCATTCCAAAGTCAACCGAGATTAAATGAATGGATGCATAACTTTACGTTGATGGCCGCCATAATAAAAATAATGCGCATTATTATTCGTGTATGTGTGTGTATGTTGTGGCGAAAAAACTTTGGCGTCAAAGAAAAATCTGGGCGGCCGAGAGAAGATTATTAAATAAAGCTCCAACTTGAGAAAAAACAAAAACTGGTTACAGAACGTAAAACCCGTTGCGGAGCGAATATAATTCACAACACGACACAAAAACGTTAAAATCAAACGCAGTCATTTTAGGGTCGACGGAAATTTTTCCTTTCCTTCCTCCTCTTCTAGGTGTTGCACAAAGAAAATTTTTCCTTTCAATCCTCACTTCTTCCAAAAAAGTATGGATACTAATTGTAATAACTTTCGTAGTGATCAAATTGATGCCTAAAATAGATTTGTAATACATCAATGTATTGATGAGGACGAAAGGAATGAGAAAATAGGATCAGATGCAAACATTTAACAATGGAACAGCAATTTTTACGGTAACTTTTGAGTGCGATAATATGGATGAATAATTTTTTTTATCATCAAAGGCACTATCATTTAAAGGCACGAGCACAGAAAAAGCCAAAGCTGAAATGTTCATGTAAGAAACGAAGACATAAAAAACCAGTCGTGGGCCTAACGGAGTCAAAACAACTTTGTAACCATTGGAAGTTAATTAAAAGTGATTTGAAAGAGCACCATGAAATTCAAAAATAACTGTGAACAAAAGCGTTCAATACGAAATAAGAAATTACAAAAAGACATTGCGTAAACTTTTTTTCTGTAATCGCAGGCAATTTCGTTACGTGTGTTCGACAAACTTTGAGTTATGATGCATTGTAATTGTATTGTTTTATGAAAGTAATTAATGTGTGGCCTGTTGATAATTACCTCGGTCAGTGTTCAGCATCACAGAGATCGCATGTCGTGTTGGTTGCAAGTGCGACTGCGAGAGGTCCTGGGTTCAAATCCCGGGTGCTATGGAATTTTTCCAACTTTGAATTTCTAATAGTGGTTCGGAGTCTGGACTTGTGCCTGGTATATGGCAATAGACTCACCACTTATTCCATAATGAGGCGTAAACGTACCTGATGAAACGTGAGAGTATACTACACTCCTCTGCCTACCTCTTCGGGGATTACAGGCATTAATATAGGTTTTTTATGGTACGTATTAATATTATTGTCAATGCAATTAAACACACTACACCAACGCGTTAGACTTAATAAATAAAAATTCCCAGTAGCAGTTTGGAGTCCGAATTTGTGCCCGGTGTATGGCAATAGGCTCACCCTCTATACCAGTCGATCGCGATCGACCATTAGTCAAGTGAATCGCGGCAAGGCAAAAAATAAACTTTATTTTAATTTTTAAAAGTTGAAATACATCTGTATCGAATAATAATTACCGATGCTATACATGCTGCTTGTACCGATGATTGTATGAAAAAAGAGCTCCCACATAGGGCATCCCACAGGGATGCGTCGATAAAACTCGATCTTAGCTCTGATCAAGTTGGCCACCCCTACTCTATTCTATCAACGTATAATGTAATTAGTGAAACGTGGGAGTATACTGCTCTCTTACGCCACTTTGAGAAAATACAGGCGTGAAAATACAATTATAATATTTACTAGCAAAAGGTAATGCGACATTTTAGACACCCGACTCTACAGTGTACAAGGGGCCATCGCGAGGGCGAGTGATTATTTAGCGATTTTTCGCTCGTTACACGCACATTAGCCGCCAAATAAATACTCGTAGTTGACAGTTGAATGTTGTCCAACTACAGTGCTCTACGCATCGCTCTCTGTCAGTCGGTGCAGCGTAGAGCGATGTAGAGCTATGCGCGTGTAATGTTTAAACGTGATAATAATCATGAGTTATATAATATTTACTGCGTAATTTGTACATTCGAGTTGTTTCTAAATACTTAATGAATCGTCATATAAAAATTGTGAGAAAAAAGACAAAACAAACCTTTAGAAATCCTCATTTAACGGAATGGTAGAGTGCGCTATGAATGTTAGTAATATAACATTAGAATGAGACGATGAAAACTTCTGAAAATGAATGATACATTATAATTTAGGGGATGTGATCTGTGAATGACACGTCTAGCATAATACCATACTACATATATGTATGTCATATACATAAATATTTATATCAAACTCTTCATCAAATCATTCGTAAATATTGTATAATCAATTTTACATTTTGGACATAAAATCATTTTTTTAATTTTACTATTCGCCTTTCTCCGCCTAAAACCATTGCCGTTAACTGTAATAAATAAACTTTATTTGTATACTAAATGCTATATAAGTTGCTCGTGTTGGTGGCAAGCGCGACTGCCGATCGAGCAGATCCTGGGTGCAGATTCCGAGTTAGACACTATCTTCTAATTTAGATTTATTAGTAGTGGCTCGGTGTCTGGATTTTAGTACGCGTTATGGCAATAGTCTCACCCCCTATTCCTATATAACTGGAGAAAAGTGGGAGTAGTGTCCACCTCAGTCTACACCTTTCAGGGAATACAGGTGTTAAATTATGTTACTAAAGTTGTAAACGCCGACAAAGTTGGTTGTAGCAACTAGTGAGAAATTTCTACGCACACATCAACCGTGTAAACGGTGAGCTCTAAAATGGTGTTCTGATATTGTCTGCTAAAAATATGACGTTGTTTTGTACCTTGATTTTATGTACACACGGCGACACGGCTCAACAACACACTGATATGTATTTATGTTGATGTGAATGTATGCGTATAGTCTTAGGTGTAGGATTAATATGAATAATCGGTGCATTCAATAGAAATAGAATAGATGGTAATAGAAACAAATTTATTATATTTTAATACTTCTAACATAACATCATGCTTGTAATCCCCGAAGAGATACGAATTATTAACACATCAACGCGAAAGTATTTATGTATTAATATTTCCATGTTAATAAAACGATAAAGAGACAGCTTCGAGTAAAAGCACTGATTTTCATTCAAACGATTTTACGTATTTCTTTTTTCTGAAATTGACGTCATAGGTGTTATAACAGCTAGTATTATATAAAACTGTAAAAAATTGAATTTTTTTTTATTTTAATTTGTACCTAGTAATATAATGGTCCGTAAATATATAGTTACAACCAAGATAATCTTTGTAAAAAAAGCTTCTAGACTTCCACGAAGTAAAATTATAATATATCATTATAACGTTAACTAGTGAATAATCGAAAGCGTAAACAAGCGTAATATCACGCCTTATTTTCCCGGAAGGGTAGTCAAAGGAGTGTAGGACGCTCACACGTTCAACCAGTTACGTCATACGTCCCACTACGAAATAAGGGGTGAGCTTATTGCCATTACCCGGGCAAACATCCAGACTCTAGACACTACCAAGAATTTAAGATAGAAAAACCTAAAATTGACCCGATCCGGGGATCGAACCCAGGACCTCTCGATCACCTCCCACCACTTCCCACCACTTGACCAACTAGGCTGTCTACGCAGAAAGTCAACGCCGTAAAATGCAATAGTCAGCGAACAACTCAACCGCCTAGTCCGAAAAAGGCCTTAGCGATTCACAGCAAAATAACGATGTCTGGTGAATAATTCGAACGCGTAAAGTCGACGCCGTAAAATTGTTGTAAAATTAACATTTAGTGTGGCGCGTCAACGTTTATAGAGTGTGATGTTTCGTGGCGGACGGGTGATACTTATTTAGCGTCTTATTATTATTAACGTCTAGCTTCACGTTGCTCTATGCAACACTTGAAACATAATTTAAAACGATAATATAATTATTTTATTGTATAGCATCTCGGAACACACCCTTGCCACTGTTCGATTCCAAACCTGACATAATCTGTTGTGGTAACTGGATAGTTGATACATTACATATCTATAAATAACTATCTAACAAATTACGCATAAATAAACAAGCGATCCGCCTCATAGGAGAAGCGAATATAAGAAGAAGAAGAAGAAACGAATGACATATCCAAACTCATCGTGAATATATGAACGAAGCCGGCAATCGAACCGGGCAGGCCAACAACAAGACTGTACGGACCGTCAATGAAACAATATGCATGGCCTTCAGTACGATATGTATTACAACATAGAGAGATATTAATTCATGAGTAAACTCGATAAGCTGCTGTGTTTGTACAGCTGATTGGTAGGACGCACACGTCCGGGAGGCGAGATAGTGCCGCCGACGAGCCCCCGCACCGCTCACTCGGCAAACAGCGTGTGTTACCAAACTGCGTGACGTGTGCGTCTCACACGCACAGACACACTCACACACATAAACACATACATACATACATATATAGATCAAGGTTGTAACTATACTGAATAATTGTGTGGTCCACTGATAACTACTCTAATTGAAATTGAACTGTGCTGTGAGGTTTTCACTTGCCATGTTCGAGCCGAAATGGTGCTTCCTTCTGAAGAACTGTATCAGGATCGCCGTTTTATAGTTTATTGCGAAAACGATACATACATCATCCCCGAAGCGATAGGCAGAGGAGTGTAATTACACCTCCACGTTTCACCGTACGATTACGTCCCAATATGGAATAGGTTCATAGCTAATTTTCATATAATATTAAAGAAAATATCTATACAAAAGTACGGAAATCCAGATCTTTAAACTGCGTAGTACTTCGGAAATCCATTTGTACAGGGAATTATTTCGTTGTAAAACTATCGAAACAAGTGAACGTTGCCAAGTCGCAAATGTATGCACTATATAATCAGCTACACGTACACATAGCGAAATAATAATATCTTGAGACATTTCCGACACAGCCAACTGAGGCCAAACTAGACAGAGCCTGTATTAAAATAACTAGACAGCTGATAAAGAATATATTACACATTTTAACAATTACGTTACCAATAATTGAACATCTACTACACACACAATAAACACACGTTCTCAGTATACAAATACATAGGAATTGAACCCACAACTCCCGGCTCCGCACCCCGAGTAATTAACCAGTGGACCCGTCACGTTAAAGTCAGGACAAAAGTCGTACTTTTATAACAAAACAATGGACAAGGATATTGTCACCGTCACGACTTCGCAGCGATGGGTGGGGGCTCGTGAAGGACCTTAATACGGCCCGATATAGCTGGACCCAACACGTGCGTTAAGCCGATCGATACACACAGCGAACAATAGACAAGCCACGACAATACACGTGCAAAGAAAATTCTAAGGTACAATTTATTTATTTCCAGATATCGTTTAAGGCTAGGTATTTTTGAATTTGGAGTAATTTTCAAATTTTGTTCATAGATCATCGTCATCATCAGCCTATTTCAGTCGCCCCCAAAAAGCGCCACCGCGCCCTGTCCTCGGCTTGTCGCATCCAGCTTCTGCCTGCAACCTTTCGCAGATCGTTGTTGTTGTTGTTCATACAAGAAGATATTAATTTCTTTTTTAAAGCTTAGATTTTTGCCACTAAACACTCCTAGAATTGACGTGTTATGATTAACGAAACTCTAGTTATTTCTTGGTCAACATTAAATTAGATACCCAGAAAAGACACAAAAAATCAGTAGACAAAATATGATAAAAGGTTGACAAAAGGAGAGTAAAGCCACTTTATCTGTTATCTATTTTCCAGTGACATAAGTCGTCTGAGGGAACAGCGGCAGTGCGAAGTACGCAACACAACGAATTATCTTGTTACACTCAACGAGATGATACGTACGGTAGGGCTGTCACAAAACATATACGATATTATTAAATGCAGGTAAAAAACAGTTTGATAGGTACGTTGATCTAGTGACTGGGGCCTCTGATTTTTGAAGGTCCTTCCTCCTCCTGTGCGTTAAATTCCGATTTAGGACAAAAAAATGTCATATGCGTTTTGCCTATCCCATCAGGAACTTGAAGCGACGGTACAACAATAAATAAATGAAGAGTGCAACGACCCAGGGACGAATGGATGGAGTTTTAACTTTGCGTTGTCAATTCAAACAAACTGAACACGTATACGCGGCTACGTCATTACTTTACTCTTAAAAAATAATAAAAACCAGAAACATGTTGCATTTGTATATTTTTGACATTGACATTGTTTGCCATTAATCTTTCTACAGCGCGAGTCTAGTCTACTTGCATGCCTATGTTCAGACTGGTGTCGGTACGGAAAAATGTTAGTTCGTAGCTCGAACTCAACATCCTATTCCGGCGCGCGTCATATACGTGTTCTGTAATACGAAAACAAAGAAGTCAAAACTGTATAATAAAACAAAATCGAGTATCAAGTTTGTTTTTACCATTAATTCATCTACAGAGTCGAAGAACGTATTATGGATTCAATACATCCAGGTCTTTGCAATTTTGATTTTAAACGATAAAGCATTTTTTTAATACATAATGTGTTTTTATAGTACACTACACTTCGTAATGTATACATCAATGATAAAAAAAGGTCAAAACGTGGCACGTATTTTCTTCTAGCGTGTAAGGCTGACTCCACAGTATGTAAACAACATGATAAAAAAGAGAGTTATCTGAAATGTTTTATTAGTGTGGACGATATTGTTTTAAAGTATATGATAAAGGAACCTGTATAACATTGCGAAAAGCGCGGCACTAAAAATTAACGATTGTAGACATGACATTTGTTACATTTGATATCAAACAATCATATGTGTGGCCCGTAGTTCCAGTAGCTAGTGAACCTGACTGCCGATCCGGGGGTAGTGCGCTGGATTTCTAGACATAATAAGTACTTGTGTGAATAACACAACTATTCTGGTTGTTACACAATTTCGATTAGAATATGTAGTCATATGTATAGATGTAGTTATTAGCCGTTTGGTTACCATAATACAAGCTCTTTTAATGCTTACCTTAGGATCAGATGGCCGTATGTAGAGACGTCGCAAAATATTACATACAAAGAGTTATATTAAAATACTTTTATAAAATGAGAAACATGAAACTTGTGAGTGTACTGCACTCCTTTGCCTACCTCCTCGAGGAGTACAGGCATGATGTTACGGTTATGTTTTAGTTTTATAACATGTTACTTAATCTGGACTCACATTAAGAATTACGCACGCAGCGTTTGACGTACGACGCAGACACAAGGCGATGTCTAGCGAACTACGCTCGTTAGTCAGGCCTTGAAATTTTTGCACACGTGTAACATAAATCATTTCTATTCATAATTATATTCGTGAATAGGAATCAATTATAATATCCATAGACCGGCCGAAGTTACGCATAATTCTATTCATTTAAAGATTTTAAGCGGCCCCTTTGACATTTTACGCGTAATTCACGCCTGTAATCACCGAAGAGGTAGGTAGAGGTGTGTAGTGTACTCCCCCGTCCCATCAGTTACGTTTAGGTCCCACCGTGGAATAGGGAGTAAGGTGTTTTAGGCATACTGTTTCATTTGTTACACGCAAAGACTAACTGGATTTTTTGATTCGCTTTCTGGGGGTTGATTTGAAACTTATATTCTATGGCCTTTATTTTCGGTTGTCAATCAATAAGCCCATTCCTTATTTATCTCTTGCCTGACGTAAGAAGCGACTCAAAAGAGGCTTTGGGGTGGCAGGCGGCTGGAGTAGGAACACGAACCGCTCAGTTAGCGATCACGGATAGGACTGTCGCATGAAGCGGAGGATGTGGGATGAGGCAGCATGCCTCGTCCGGATGCAGTGCCCGGAGGGGCGTCGCGCTAAGAGGGCAGCGTTGCCTTTCGCAGAAGATTTGGATTATTCTTAAAGCTTTAGGCCTGTATTGTTAAATAATTGAATGATAGATATATTTATATATTGTTTATAGTTATATATTGAATGATAGCTATGATAGATATACATATAATTGAATGATACAGCTTGCCTGGCCCCCGACATTACTTACTGCCACCAATCCTATGTCAAGTACTTTCAACGTCCAACTTCGACATATGTAAAATGCTTATATATTGCAATATTACAATGAGTTTGTAAATATTTATTCAATATCGTAAACGCAAAGAATGATGGCAGTGGCCACCAGCGGTACGAGTTCGATTCCTCGGCAGACATCTGTCTAAATATTTAATAATACCTACCATGTCTCTGGCATTCGCGATACATAAAAGCGTATTATGACAGCGAGTGCGAAATTGTATTTACTGTCAAATGCTGTTACAGGGGATTTCATACAATTACGTCATCGATAGTAAATAATTTGTCGGAGATATTTTCTTCAGTGTTTGTTCTAATGTTCTATGACTCAATTATGATGTGGCCATAAAATGTGTATATTTGAACATAACTGCTTCATACCATAATCTGGAAACACTAATACTGCTTCGTTAATCGAATACTGATGCTACAAGCGCGATTGCTGATCCTGAGGTCCAAAGTTCGATTCCCGGGTCAGGTATTATCGGATTTTTTCTAACTTTGAATTTCTATTAGTATCACGGAGTCTGGATTTGTACTCTGTATATGGTAATAGACTCATCCGCTATTCCTTTTTGGGACGTCATATTTATCAGGTGGACGTGGGAGCGGACTGCAATCCTCTGCTCACTGCTTCGGGTAATATAGGCATAAAGAAAGAAAAAAACTTTGCAAACTTAAACAGACAGACAATATTCGGGAAAATGCGTTGTGTATATCTCATGTCAACTGTCAAAAAGCAACACCTTAAAAGGCGATATATTGGTGAAAATTAAAATGGTTTGTCGACACAAAGTGCTATATTTCATAAAAACAAATACTATAAACCGCCCAATTTATTAGTATGCGATACATTCCTTACGTTTATTAATATGAGGAAAAACAATTCTGTTAAAATCCGTTAGACACTATATTAGCTAAATCTTACACTTACTGTAACTTAGGCTCTACTAGGTATTATAAATAACTCTCCTTATAAATTAGAACGCGTACCGCTTACGATATATAAATAAATAAAAAAAATTCGACAACTAATTCAGATGCTAAACACCGCGTGGGCCGAGTAAGCTCAGTCGGATATAAAAATAACTAGCGCGTGCCAACCCTGGTCTGATATACCAACGAACGAGCTGTATCTATTGTCACAGCGTAGGATGAGTGCAATTTGCCATTTGCCGAGTGTTGAACCCTGCACCCGTACGAGTTCCGAGGCGCGGATTGACCCGCAAATAGGACCGGCCATGTTCCGCCGTCAGGCTGGACCGGCTTTTGTGATGACCCTATTGTCGATGTATTGTTAATAATTTCTTATTCTTAGGAGTTTATTGGTAGTCTCATTGGGAACAACATCACGAGAGTTACCAATATACTTCGAGCTGTAATAAGAAAACATTTTCATTCCAGTGAGTAACGTGCGGTTTACGGAGAAGGACAGCCACACCCCGGGAATGCCGTCACGCCTTATGTTCCAGCTGCGACCATTCCTAGACTGTTGAACTTTTACAACTTTACTGTCGATAGCAAACGATATAGGAGTATAGATCGCTCTGAATACCCCAAAGCTTACTTAAAGCTTACTTAAAACTTACCACAAGTTTACGGATATAAGTTAGTAAGAAAAGTCCTATTTCATGTGCAATGTGTTTACATTTGGGGACTGTTTTTAAAAATCCAAAACATGGTGGAATTTGTATCCGAATATAGAATGTTTTATCGTATAAGAGAGTTCATGTACGTCTTTATCGTCACAATACTTTTATGCTCTGCCCATTTCCGCCTTCAATATTATCAATATGTTTAGTAACGATTACCAGCACTAGGCAAACTATACAATGATACATAAGCCCGAGAAAAAAAACAAATTGAGGAAGAAAAGTAAGCCTTACATATCTAATCGAGTCTCACAATAAATTCCGATACACGATTGTGTTAATTACCTTTAAATAAATAAGAGATACTATTGCTTAACGATCTTTGACCGACTTACAAGCGTAATACGGTAACCATATGTTTACTCAAATATGGACATCCAATTGAACGACATATATAACTATACCTAATTTATAAATTTATCCACATAAAATATTTGTATAATAAAAACTGTAGAATACATTGCGATAAATTATTACTTATCATGACTTCAGTGAAAACAACAGTATCGCTTCAAAATTCGGCTCAAAGTGTGAGCGGCAAGTTGAGTGATTATATTGATTTTCTGGAACATTCTACATAGCAAAGAGAAACGGGACAGTCTTGTTTGACAACAGACATGGTCACCAAAAACTTGACGGATCAGATACGAGTGAAAGGAGAGCAGACGCAGGTTGCATGATGACCGGACAGACACACTCACAGCTTGTTTTTATAATGTCGCTGGTGAGTTTTTATCGAATGCTTCCATTTACCGTTAACAAGAAACTGACACTAACAATAACCAAACCTACTACCGGTTAATACTGACCAAATATCTCACATTGGCAGTCCTATTTCTACAGCATTAATAACTTTAGTGTAATTCACTTCTACGATCCACCTATTGAATTCTACGTCCCGCCGTTCGAGTAGAGGCTGAGCTAATTGCCATAGTCCGGGCACGAATTCGTACTCCGGGTTACCACTAGAAATTCTACGTTAGAAATATTCGATAATACCCGAACCGGGTATCGAACTTATATTATAGGAGCTCTCGATCAGCAGTCGCACTTGCAACCAACTAAACCAACGAGGCAGTCAAACATTTTTTTGGCTTATAGACAATACCCTCTCCGTTTAGTACACCGGGGAACTTGACCCATTTTTCGCGTGCCAATTAGCGCACTTTTATTACGGTTCTAGCATATACTATAGTATGGTTGAAATACAGTGAATAAAATTTGTATGTTATTAGTCGGCAATAATCCACGGTCTGTTCTCGTTGAATATTTTCAGTATCATCCCTTCAACCCCCTAATGTCCACTGTTAGACATAAGCCTATGCAAGAATCACCCCACTTCATGTATGATGATATGCGTTGATGATTAAGTTAAACAAAACACTTGTAGATACTTGTTTCTAGCTCAGGAGGTTTTATTTCCACAATCATGTACAGGAACGTAAATATGCCTGAGTTAATCGACGCACTAGGCCGAAAAGACGTTCGATTAGGTCGTTCTGTTCAAGGCTCCGACTAGAATAAACTAAGTCGGAGGAGCCGCGGGGGTGGCTGGGGGTGCGGGTGTTTGCTCGACACCACCCCCGCCCGCCAGCCTGTTGCGAAGCGCGGCGCGACACAAGGACCCATCCGTGAAGTGATGTTAGGGCGTTATAGTCTTTTTGTTCGCAGTTAATAGCTTATGTCCATCTTCATTATAACGTATTACATGTTTTCAAAATACTGTATTTAATCTATCACATTGATAGAACTGTTAGAAGAGATGACAAGCTATTACGCCATTATTATTCGTGATCAAAGGTTTCATCAATAAATTGAATTTGGATATTTTTTATAATTGTCAAGATCGGCAAAATTGAGGTATTAACTATTTCGATAAAAACCGTTTAAAAAACAAATGTACCGCTACTGACTAATGTTTGATAAATACATGTTTTACCATGTCAATGAAAATAACATAAACTACACATTGAGTACTAATGAGTAAAAATCTGTTTTTTTTTTCAATACATATTTACATCAGCTTAATACAGATGTGAGTATGATATCAGCATGAATATTTGAAACGTAAGAATTTAGACATTTATGTACGATAATCAAATTGGGACATACATACGAGTATGTGTGTGTAGGACAAATATTTGTATTTGTCTTGTAACTGTGTAGATAGATATGTTAACTATATATAAACCTAGTTATTAAACCATTTGTATTTGTGAGTTAATCAACTGTCTGGCCACTACAGCACAGATTCAGTTGGTTTAGTATGAAGTGGCTAAAGCGTTGGATCAAGTTGAAAAACAGCAGAACGACATACTCTTAGAATGAATACGAAGAAGAATCTGGAAC
>DVOY01000188.1:0-13339 GCA_018237585.1 Apyrrothrix maculosa | reverse complement strand
ATTACGTCGAATGATTGACCGTGGTCGATACCATCCGTTAGGGCTTCAACGAAAGAAAGAAGGTTAGTTGCAGTTGAACGTGCCTTCATGAAACCATGTTGTTGTGGTAGAATGGAATGTTTTTATTTACTGGATAAACCTATCTCGATAGTCTCAGTAAAGGCAGATTTAAAAGATTAACTCTCATTGAATCTCTGTTAGCAACAAACTTTCGGTGCAGCAGTTCTGTCGCTAAAAACAACTAAAAAATAACATTACAGTGTAGCTGGGCGACGCGCGCGAGGCAAAGTGAATGTCACGTTGTAATGATAAGTTGTCTTATCGGCAACGATCAGATACGCCGGAGTACTCCGAGCCGCTGTTCACAGCACGCTACTGGGAATGCATACACGCGCCTGTCTATAGGCACCACATCATGTATATAACACCACATTGTTTGATTTGCGATTATATATTACAACCAAATTGTGCCCCGCACTATCCACCGATTACTATTTATAGTCGGTTATAAAATAAAACTTATGTTACATAGAGCTAATTTAAAAAAGCTAAAAAAAGAGTGATATGCCACACGCAGACATCAACTCGGCAGTTGCGCAGAATGTGCTTCCTTTCTCACTCCTTGACCTCGTGTACTAATGCCTATCGCTCTCGCCTTCCAAGTGTCAGAACCTGACTACAACTTCATGAAAACGAGGTGCCGTAGTTAAATTATTATGAGTTATAAAGTTATCTTTTATTCAATCATAACCCTAGACATTATAATATCATCATCATTATCATTACCATCATCATCATTATCATTACCATCATCATCATTATCATTACCATCATCATCATTATCATTACCATCATCATCATCAGCCTATTTCAGTCCACTGCTGGACATAGGCCTCCCCCAAAGAGCGCCATCGCGCCCTGTCCTCGGCTTACCGCATCCAGCTTCTGCCTGCGGCCTTTCGCCGATCGTCATCCCACCTGGCCGGAGGGCGTCCTACACTACGTTTGTCGAGCCGCGGTCTCGTATGCGTAAATGAAATATTCTCAATAGAACTGTTAGTGTACATTGTTCCATCCTATCCTATCTCGTTAGTCGTGTTGGTTGCAAGCGCGACTGCGCGACTATTGGATTTTCCTAACTTAGATTTTGTAGTAGAAATTTCTAGTAGTGACTCGGAGTCTGGATTTGTGCCCGGTGTAGCCATTAGACTATTCAATAACGGGACGTTAAAGTAACTGGTGAAACGTGGGAGTGTACTACACTCCTCTGCTTACCGCTTCAAAGATTACAGGCGTGATTTTATTTTACGTTCTATCCTATTCGAAGGTAATCATAGACATATTGCGACACCCGAAAACTGAGATCTTCACCCGAAGCATACGCCGACGTACTGCACTCAAAACGCTTAGAACGTAACCAAAGTTTCAAAACAGTCGTCTCACGATATAAACACATATACGGACTGAATGTGTTCGTCCTTGCGTAATTCGAACCACCTTATATTTTATCTTCCACGACATCCGTATGAAATAGTCCTTAAGCGCCCACTGTTCTTCAAATTATCATCCATAATACAACTTGGCCCCCAAACTTTTCACAGCCGAGATATTGAATATTCAATGACATCAGATTAAAATTTCCAAAGAAGTACCCGAGCTTTTGACTCGTGTTTCCAAGCGACTATATTGTTGTAAGAAAATAATATTTATCTTGTGACTTACAAATTTGTTGTGATATTTAAATCGCAATTTGTTTTATGTAAATTCTTTTTACAGTACGAGTATCTCGGGTTTTCTAAGGTTGATACATATTTATGCTCTCCTTATTTCGATTGCTTTTACAAACGTAACACTAGACTTTTTTTTATTCAAAAGCCGATCCTCGAACATTGTTAATTTGAAAAGCGGATTGTGTATACGATGATATGATCATCCTTCAATTCCATTCAAATTAAACAATTGCAAGAATTTTTTCGAGTAACTACAGCCCAAACCCCACTAAAACTTACTAGCAATCCTACTAGTGCAGATCTTTAAACAGTTACTAGTAATTAGTACTTTTATTAATGACTGCCGCGTTGGTCTTGTTAGTTGCAAGTGCGACTACCGATTGAGAAGTGCCACTACTAGAAATTCTAAAATTAGAATTTCTAGTAGTGGCTCGAAGTCTGGATTTGTGCCCGGTGTATGGCAATAGACTCACCACCTATTCCATATTGGGACGTAAACGTAACTGGTGAAACGTGGGAATGTACTATATTCCTCTGCCTACTTCTTCGGGGATTACACGCGTGATGTTATGTTATTAATGATTAGTAGTAACTGAACGGACTAAAACGAATAGTTCTGCTACAAACTTATTCAAGTCACAAATGTGGTAGCAAATAATGGCTGCTGTCTGTTCCTTTGCATTTGTTTTTGCATAAACAAATAATTACGCCAAGTAAACTTACAAAGTTTGTTTAATATACGTAGCATCACACTTATATCTTCCCGAAAGGTTAGGCAGAGGAGTATAGTGCACTCCCACGATTCACCAGCTCTGTTATACGTCCTACCATGAAATAGGGTTTGAGTCTGTTGCCATACACCAGGCACTAGTTCAGACTTCGAGCAGTAGCTAATTTGAGTCAGTAGCAACTGGCAATTTCAAATCAGAAAATACCAATAATACTTTGCCTACCCCTATAATCTAATGCAGGAGTTCTTGATCGGCAGTTGCGCTTTCAACTACAGACCGACGAGACAGACATACTCGTATGTTTAAAATCATAAATTGCAATATTTACTTAAAATGATCATTTAATCGTATTTACGGACTTAAATGGCATATTCTTATCATCCAATTCATGATATAAAAGTCACCTTCGAATTTCCTTTCCGTAACATTTAAATGTATACCTATACAATTACAATGTTAAAGAAAAAATTACACAATTCTTGTGTGAAACAAAACTGTATTTATGATTTACATTCTACAGGGTATTGACTCGCCTGTTATAAATTTAAAATTCCCGCGCTGTATCGCATAGATTGTTCTAGTCACCACCGTGGAAAATCATAATTCAGCTGAGATTCTTCTAGAATGAGTTTCTAATATACAACTCATGAAATATTTATGCACAGTCGTTTCATGGTATAACACGGCTTTGTTGTTGAATATCTATTGATAATGTTATTTTTGTACTTCAAAAAAGCAAGTCATGAGTTTGTACTAATTTTTAAATGCTCAGAAATTGATTGAAACTGACGGTGTCTCAGCTTCGACCGCAAAGACTCCAGACTAGCTGGTCCAAAAGGGAGGACTATACCTTTATTTATTTACATCCATACGTACATTTAGAAGCAGCATTAACACTTATGTTCGTTAAAAAATATTGTTATAGTATGGAAGTTGCACCCAAAACCCCGGCTTAGCGGTCGGCCTCACTAATCGTTGGACCAACAGCAAAACAACGAGTCTCCGTTCTTTCAATTTGTATATCAGTATCATACTTCCTGTTAAACTTAACTGCAACCACTCCGGAAGTTGGTAAAATCATTTTAATGATTGTACACCCCTACCCTTACTGCTTATTTACATTTCTTCTACGAGTACCTAAAGGTTGCCTGGAAAAGATCGGTCTGATAGCGATAAGGCCGCCTTTTGTATGCCTAGAATTTAAAGATTTATGTGTTCACATATGGTTTCTGGTTATGGTTATTGTGGTACCGGTGTACAAATAAAAATAATTAATAAATAAATAATAAATAAAATAAGACAAATTTTACGCAATTCACGACATTAATCGTGGTACAATCAGATCACCTGATTTAATAACAAGTGAATAACAGTATACAAATATAACAATAATCGAGCACGTCACATCAGGTGGCACAGTAACGCAATATTGAAAATACGACATTTTACTAGTTACAGTACGCAAAAGGTAACATCACGCCTGTAATCACCGAAGAGGTAGGTAGAGGATTACACTTCCATCTATCACCAGTTACGCTTACGTCCCACTTAGGAATAGAGGGCGAGCCTATTGCAATACATCATCATCATCATAATCATCAGCCTATTTCAGTCCACTGCTGGACATAGGCCGAACTGTCCTCGGCTTGCCGCATCCAGCTTCAGCAGCAGCCTTTCGCCGATCGTTATCCCACCTGGGCGAAGGGCGGCCTACACTACGTTTGTCGAGCCGCTATCTCCACTCTAGAACTCGCTTACTCTACCGACTATCGGTTCTTAGGCAGATATTCCCAGCCAATTGCCAAACACCAGCCATAAATCCGGACTGCCAACCACTACTAGAAACTACTAGGTATATTTGTCAAAAAAAACATTATGTACCTAACCCTATGACAATAGATAGATCAAACGGTAGTACTTAAATTAGCAAAGTCAACGAACTTCTTTGAACCGACGTAACTGAATAACATTAAAATTTCACGATGCCTTGCTTACTGAAGTACTAATTGCTTAAGTGCCTTTTCAAACGTTTGATTAAAGCTCGTCGGGTGATAAAGTGTTTGTTTAGGAAAGGTTTGTAAATGGCCGTAATACAGCAGGCAAAGTTATGTATATCAATTTTGCATACGGTGACGAACAGAACTATTACACATTAACATCTTTTAACTCGTGTCTACTATAATCACATCCGCAACAATGTCAAAATCCCCATCTACATATACTTGTAGAACTAGTTTTGAATAAATACAGGATCCTAAAAGAATACAGAAATCCACCCTATCCATTATAGAAATCAATCCAAAATGAGGATAGGAGTCGCCAAATAGCAGTCAACAAAAAATGTTCATTAATATTTTTTCAGCATTCTAAAATCTCGTATTTATGTATCGTAGGTTACGAATAAGGATAAAAAATTTAAATTATCTACTTAATCACAGAAATCCTACAAGGAAACAGGGCATTTTAGAATTTTAATGGACACAGTTTTAAATTCTTAGTGTTTGTTGAAGTCTTTGAAAAGTAAGCATTAAAAAATAACACATCCGACATCGGACACTAGATTATTTGTCTCAAACGAATGCAAAATTCTACTCGCCGTAACATTACTTACATAACTTGTAACTTGTCACATATATGAGTAAGGTCTATTTTGCAAGCGTTAATTTATATGCGTTAATATATGACATACGTATGTTCTTATTTCAATCTCTTTCAACTTCGAATGAAACAAAAACATCGCAGTTAGCCGATACTTCGTTCTTATACACTATCTATTCTCCATATTTCAAAAAGTTAAATATGATGGTTCATTCATTAAATACACTATAAAAACATCAACGTAAAGCTAATTACCCCGTAAATTAACTGCAAGTAGACAAATAATCCTGATCTTCACTCAATTAAAACAAAACATTACACAAGTTTCAAAGTTGTTTGCGTGGACTACGTTATCGCGGTGAAAATTCATTACGTGAAAGTAAACTTGGCCGTTACATGTTTAACCTAGTTAGAGTTTGATGATAATGCTACCAAACTTTTGTTATTACGTACCAAGTTGATTTTAAACGAATCCAGTACTCTATTTAACTATCTCGTTAACTTACTGCACGGAATATGGTTGGCTATTTTAATGCGGAAATATTTCGCTTATGTAAGCGTAATACCGTACTAAACGATATCTGTATCAGTATCAAATAAAGAAAAGCATAAGGAATGGGATATCTAAGAAAAGGTTATCAGTAATAATAAGAACGCTGAGTTGTTTTGCATAAAAACACATACGAAAATCAATTGAGTAAGAAGGGTGGAATATATTTTTACTACACATAACACTGCTTCCTCAGTGAAGGACGAGAGCCTTACTTTTATTACAATGGCTGCGAAACGATAACATAATTTAGGATCTTTATCGAAAGGTGGATCGCATTCAGTAAAGAAAACTCTTCCCGGCGTGTCGCAAAAAATATCTTAATAATACTCCCGCTCTTTGGAGATTCGATCCTAAAAAAGAATATCCTTAAGATAAAATGATTATTGATCTTAGTATCTTCGTTGACTTATTCAAAGAAAAATATATTTCTATATCCATTAATATCATAAAATGAAACTATAACTATTCAATATATACATATTTATAACATGGTACAAGAATAATTTAATTCGTTTATTATATTTTTATCGCGGAATATCCACAGACAAATCGGCTATAATATATGCCACCGCTGTCCAAAAAGCAGCACCTAAATCGAGTTCCTCCGGACTTTCCACATTCATCGTGTCTCCTTCAGTGTGATGGAACCAGAAGTAACGCTCGTTAGCATTATGAAGGCTGGCTCCTGGGACTCCAGTGCTAATTATTACGGCAATGTCAGATCCAGCGCTCTCGCTCTCTACTAACGTTGAAGCATTTATAGATTTGAACAATTTTAAAATTTCTGCGACAATACACCGAGCTTCCTGGTTTCCTGCAACTATCAAACCGAGAGGAGCAAATGTCCCTTCATCGGATTCCATAATAAAGTTTATGTTATGACTGTTATTTCTGTGCTTCTCTTCATATGCATATGCCCCAACTAACCCTAACTCTTCAGCAGTCCAAAAAATTGACTTTATTGTCCTTCTGGGTTTTAAATTAAGACGTTTTAGAATAACAGGCACGGCCCAACTAACAAATAGACCGCCACCGTCATCCATAGCACCTTGTCCTACATCCCAGCTGTCAATGTGACCAGAAACAATAACATGTTTTTCTGGATGTTCGGTGCCTTTTAAATCGATTATGGTATTCCGTGAAAGCTTGGTATCAAAGGTCGAAGACATTTTTATATACAAAATAATTTTAACTCCACGATTTTGAAATCGCCTCATCATATCGGCATCTTCAAGTGCAATGGCAGCGGTCGGTATCTTGGTAACATCGTCTGAGTAGGACTGCGATCCAGTATGAGGAGTGTTAATAGAAAAAGGTGTAACTGAACGTATTAGAGCAGCGACCGCTCCTTTTTCTGCTGCTTTTCTCGCTCCTAATGATCTATAGTTCACCGTTTCACTGTAAGTGGTAAATATTGGATCAAACAAAACAATTTTTCCCTTAACTTCCTGATCGGCAGCCGCTTCCAAAGCTGTAAAGTTACTAAAAATTATCACTTCAGCTGTAATTCCTTCAGGTGGCGTACTGATACTTCTTCCGAGGCCCAAGACAGCTATGTCTTTTACTCTTGGGTTCAACATAGTAATTTTTTCCTTTCCTCTTACCCAGTGCGGTACCTGTAATATTTTTTACCTAATTAATATTCTTATATAATATTAAATAGAGTAAAGAAAATTAATGCTACAATATAACATAGACTGCCTTATTGCTCGAGAGGTTACAAGCGCAACTGCTGAACGAGAGGTCCTGGTTTCGATTCCCGGGTTAGGTACTTGTCCATAACAACAATGAGAATAATGGTGTATTCAGTATACAATTACAATTACAGTTTAAAGTTTTTCTTTACACTTTTCGTAAATTTAGTTCATTTGTAAACTCACAACTTAATTCTTATGATGGTTAATTGCGATTAGAGCTCGATAGTGATATTTAAATTACCTCCAACTCTTCGGTAACGATGTCGTGGATCCCCTCGGCGTGGGTTAACTCGATCATATAATCGATAGACTGCTCTAGCACCTCCGACCCGGAAGGCCTCGCACCAAACGTGTCCACGAACTTTGCCAATCTAAAAATCGTAGAAATTTATAATATACACAATTTTCATTACATGTAATTGTACGACGTCATATTTTGTAATAATAAATACTAATAAAATAAATCTATTATATCTTTGCGTTCATTGATTCATATTTTTAAAAAAGTTTTACATAAAGTCACGCCTTGATTTATCCGAAGGGTTAACTAGAAGAGTGTAGTACGCCCTCATTTCACCAGTTGTGTAATTCGTCCCATAGAAATGGGAAGTGAGCCTATTTCCATTCATCGGGCAAAAAACCAGACTCCGTGTTATTATTACTAGGAATTTCACGTCAGATAATCTCAATAACGCTTTGCCTGGAAATCGAACGGAGTACCTCTTGATCACAGTCGCGCTTGCAATCGCTGGACCTACCAGGCGAAAAATTTTATAGAATTCGCTCTATTGAAAATGCCACTACAATAAATAAAATTTTAAAGTATTACAATTTAAAAGCTACGTTTAGCTTACGTATACCATCTGAGACGTAAACTGGTATTATATTAACTTCGTCCAACAAACAGTAAACACAAACACTTGATTGATCACTTACTCATCATAGGTTTTGCCTTTGAAGTCACCTTCCAAAACGTATTTGAGTATTTCATTTTTCACGTCCTCGTACGCGCCAATCTCGTTTACCAAGTCATCTCCTAACAACGCCCGGCAAAAATTTGAATCTTTCGCTAAGAATTTTGCCTCACACACACTTATAACAAAAAGGGTTATAAGAATTTGGGTGAACGAAATCATTTTTCTGCGCTCGCCCGCGCTATATTGTGATGCTGTGATAAGGCGAAGCCTTTTTACTATAAGTTTATCTTATCGCACCAAAATATCATCAACTGTCGAAAATGTCTGTATTCGATTACTCTAGAGATTTCCGATCAGACTGAGCTCTCGTGGACCAGATAATGCTAAGGCTGACTTTTCTTATATCTTATCAATTTCAAAAGAGAAAAGTAAATGGACAAATACTGTTCAATCCTACTGTCACGTTAGGACGAAGGATATTAAGGACCGCACTATTAGCTTTCTTGCTATAAATATACGGTTCTACCTAAGATAATTTTGAAAGATGTAAAACAAATCAGTGGGCGACCAATATATTTCGATACATTTGACAACTTGATTGTATGAACGCTATCGAATGAACTGCTCCTTATTTAATAGTTCTTACATCGGATAACATACTAGAAAAACAACACTAAATTATAAGAATAATCTGTTCTTGTAGCTTGTAGTTACATAAATTCGTAATTTTTTTCGTTACACACAGTCAAACGCGCCTACGTTTAATAGAAGAAAATTTTTGAGTGGGTCGTAAAGTCATAAAGCACAAAATACAATTAAGAAAAAAAAATACTTACTCCTCATACGTATGGCCTTTAAACGGTCCGGACACAACGTAATCGATTATATCCGTTACCACGGTGTGATAAGAAGCAATTTCGTCTGCAAGATGGCTTATGTTACAAGACCGCGACTCTGTATAGCCGCGTTGTTTTTTCGGCGCACCCTGAACTATAGATATACATAGATAGATTAAAAACAAACAATATTTGGTTGTTGACAGATACATAACTACGAATTAAAACTGTATATAAAAATACGGACGAATGGTCTGCGCGCGTGCTACTTGCGAAACGGCAATGGAATGCTCGGACCCCACCGGTATTGTAATGCCGTACAGAATAAGGATGTCATTAAGAGGAAGTAGCGTTGGATCGTATTGGTCACATTTTTCGCGCGTGTCTGGCCACAGTGCTATTGTATTGATAACATCTCATAGTCACTCATAATATAAACTATAATGAATCTATCTTTCATATATTCGTACTGTCGCTCAGAACTACTAACCTTCATACATTTAGCATCGCATAATTGGTAGAACGTGTATTCGTTTTATCTAATGCAGTACCACCGTTACAATTATTTCTAGCGCGAAGCAATTGTTATTAAAATAATATGTATTGCAGTTTGAAGTGTGAGATTGCGTTCAAATGTATAATAGAAGTAAACATCTCGGTCTTTCAAAGCCGCAATACGTTTGTTATCTACTTCCAATGGAAAAAAACTCATACTAATTGAACTGCTGCAAATAAAGAACTTTATTCTAATAGTCTTCTAATATAACTGAAACTAATAGTTGTGCTTCAGACATATTCAATTTGTAAATGTCTGTGAGCGCAAGAAGTCACTAATGACTGTTGTCTGCTTATTTGCTACACTCATTGCATAAACAATGAATTACGCCGGAACGGGATGCGAAATGCACACCGTCTTCTTTTTTTATATCCATATTATACTTTCGATGTGAACATAGAACTTCTCTAGCAAAGAAAAACACAGGTTGCATTTGTACAAGGTTAGAAATTCCTCGTGTGCCAACAAATACAATTTGTATTGTCTGTCGGAGTAAGTCTGTCTGTAGCAATTTAGGTATTGTCTGTCGGAGGCAGGTGGCAGAGGGATGGGCGCTATAGAAATGTTCAAAATCGCTCGTACATCTTTATCCATACAAAGTGGTGAAACATCGGGCCACTTGAATAGTTAAATCAACTTATCATCACACCTGTAATCCTCAAAGAGGTAGGCAAAGGAGTTTTATACTATCCCAGATTACACCAGATACTTTTACGTCACACTATGAAATATTGAGTGAGTCTACCACCATGCACCACGCACAAATCCTGACTCCGGGTCACGACTACAAATTTCTATTATAAAATTTAAATTAGAAAAGTCTAATAGTACCCGACCCGGGATTTGAACCCAGGACATCTCGATCAGCAGTCACGCTTGCAACCACCCGACCAACGAGCCAATCATAAATAAACAATTCTCTAAAAACGAACTTTGATAAAGCATCTCCCTGCATTTTAAATATGTACCATAACACCAACAGAGGGACACTATTACCACTGTTTTACAAAAATCGTGTTGAAGGAATAGTAAAGGAACTGGCAATTTTTAATATATGTATACGTAGAAATCCGTAGGTGACCAAGCTTCATTCGGTGTCTTTCGGGTTTCCCGTCTGAAAGAAATATCTCGCAGGAAAAATAATTTTAAAATTGAATTGAAACGGCAGTGAAGATTTTTCATTGTTATTCTGAAAGACTTGAGCATCATAAGATAGTACGATTGGATAAAAGACGGCAGCAACTCGAATCTTTATTTCTCCACGAGTTGTTGAATAAAGAATTGGTCGTAAAAATGTATTGTGTAGATGTTATTTTCGTTCTCAGAAGATTGTCATGCTTAGGAACCTACAAGCTGTTCCATGTCCCGGCACACCGCACCAACTTAGGAAATACCTCTTAGCTGCATAGTGTCATTCGTTTCTACAACTACTTGACCAGGACTCTAGGTATCATATTAGATGATAATATTCATAAGTTTAAACAAACGATATTCAAATACTTATCAAACCTCGAATATATTTTAATTTCATTTTTTTAACAGTTACTTAAACATTATTTAAATATTCTTACCATATAAATATTTCATTTTGTTTTATTCTGTTAATGTTGTACTCTGTTTCACGTCCCATTTTATTTATGCAATGTATATAAAATCGCTTCCGTAAACTTTTCTTGTCTTTACAATATTAGTGTTAAGTCGTGGTTACTTATAGTTGAATAGGCACCTGATTTTAATCAATTCTTAATTAATTATTGTTGGGTACTTTCCGTTAGCGATCCTTAAAATAAATAATTAAATTTATTTCCATAGAAGACAGAAACAATATCATCATCATTACCCTAATCATCTGCACCTCTATTATCATCTTAATCATAAATTTTTCATAGTCCCCTATACCGGTCTTCTTTCTGAATGTGTGTGGTTAAGGTCATAATTGGACACTCTCGTTTCTTAACAAGACCCGCACTTGGCCAATATTAAATATCCCCAACGGTGAAAGGTAAATAGTGTAATGACAATTACGCTGATAAATAAGGTTAACAGTACAGTAACAGTAATAAAGTAAACACGATTATGTTGTCTACAATACATAAATGTTAACAATAGTGTGCTCACAAAACGATCTTAAACGCATCGTTCAGTTAAACATACGTCATCATTATTTACCTATCAATATAAACGATCGTAACGATGTTTTTCGTGTCGCTCGTTCAAAGAAAACACATTGTTATCTGATCGTTATCCGCAACATCATAATGTATACGTATCGATACACTACAGAGTACATTATCGAGAATTTATTTATCTTGTGAATAGTAAGTATGTAGATACCGATAATGTTTTGATCTTGTTGAATTTTGCTATTGCATCTATCTGTAGGAAAAAGTGAATATTTTTTATCATACTAGAGTCATATTTAACAAAATATAATATTGCTATAGGCGACGTTGTGTGCACAAAATCAATGCGTGGAATCTCGTACACTTTTACATATACATACTCGTATATTCATAATATACATTCATAATAAAATGGCGAAACCCAGTGATCAATTAGTAACACGTTTGTAGATAATTGTAAACAAGGTTGAGACAAGTTCAGTTGAGACAAGTTTTGTAACATTTCTTATTTTATTTTAGAAGTTATGAAAGAAATTAGTTTGATAAAAGGGCTGACGGACAGAATGCCTTGGGGCATTAAGTCAGCATAACTTTTGGCTAGTTTAGGGTAGTAGAAAGTTAAAGTGAATAAGTAATACGACAAGGATTTATTATGCATAAAATAACGTAACATCACGCCTGTAATCCCCAAAGAGGTAGGCAGAGGAATGTAGCACACTCCCACGTGTCACCAGTTACGTTTTGTTCCCATTATGGAATAGGTGATGAGTCTATTGCAATATACCGGGCCTTAACCCAAACTCCGAGCCGTAATTAGTATTTCCTACTAAAAAAAATCTAAATTAGAAAAATCCGATAGTACCCGACCCGGGATTTGAACCCAAGACCTCCGGATCGGCAGTCGCGCTTGCAACCACCACGACCAACGAGGCAGTCATGTAACGGTGAATTAAATCGCATCGTATTTAAAACAATATTCAGCCGGTAGAAAAGTCCATTGTCCACGAGAACCAGTCGCTGTAGTCCTTAACGATCTGAAAAGAGACCGAATCTTACCACGATGTAATAAATGAGTTGATGACAATGATGACGACGTTCTTATACCCAGTGCAAGTGACATAAATTATTTTCAATAATACTCCAAGCGTTCATCTACACTTGCAACAATATCTCGGATAAAAGATTACTTTACTGAGAGCGTTCCTTTTGTGACGCTCCTTACAAACAAATTAGAGCATAAAGCACTCTTCGTGATTTCAATCAACTTGAGCGACCGCGAAGATGGATCTTCTCGAGTTTCCTAAGATAACAGCTGCAATTTTTTATAAACTACGTCGTTATAATAACACTCTGTACTTTAAATTTGTTTTGTAAGTTAAATAAATACATATTTTTATTCAAAATTCGACAAGCCAATGTTGTGGTAAGCATTGAGCGAATAACTATGAATAAATTTAAATTAAATGTAACAAAAAGATTTAATATACGTTTCATACAAATATTCGTATTTGTATACAAATATTCGTATTTATTAAGCTGTTTTACGTACGTAACATCACTTTTCACTTGCTATCGAAGGAAATTTATCAATAAATCCC
>DVOY01000187.1:0-13345 GCA_018237585.1 Apyrrothrix maculosa | reverse complement strand
CCACCTATTCCATATTGGGACGTAAACGTAACTGGTGAATCGTGGGAGTGTACTATACACTCCTCTGCCTATCTCTTTGGGGATTACAGATGTGATGTTACTTTTCTTTTTTTTATCTTGCACATCTGTATATCCGAAATGGGTAGGCACATGCACTCCTATAGGCATAGGTGGACCATGGGAGTGTACTACACTTCATACACTCCCTCCACTCCCACCTATTAAATTCTACATCCCATTATAATGGGAGGGGCTCCCAATATAAGGGGAGCCTATTTTCATGTCCCGGGTGCAAATCCAGACTCCGAACGACAACTAGAAATTCTAAACCCAAACACATTTTACATCCAGACATACAACAAATACTTGTGCTCATCACATAAATATTTAATCTGGGTGTAAATAGATCCCCAGAGCAGGTTTACTAACCACTGTACTAATAGACCAGTCAGTGTTGAAAAAAAAAAAAATTATGTTTCTATCAATTGTGAATATCCAAGTGAAAAACAATTGAATAATAAATAAATGTTATACTTTATTGACTATTGTTCTGTTTTTTTAAATACTGTTACACATTACATATTATGTTGAAGAATATTGAACACACTGATCAAAGGGCAGATTTGTATACAAAACACATGTTGTTTACAGCAAAGATATGTACTGAATGTTTGTTTATTTATTTTCCTGGAAAACTTACAGCTAATATACATAACACAACAAACTATATAGCAAATGAGTGTCATTTAAGTTTCTGTTATGGATATACACACTAAATTTGCTATGTAACTCTTCCTCTCACAGTCCTGACATGATTCCAAAATGTCAGTGATATGTACAGTTAAACAATGATAGTAGTAGTTGATTCTTGAATGTAATGCCAGTGGCTAATATTCATGCTTCGGAGGGCATGTTGAACACTCAGTCCCGATTGTTATTGATTTACAACAATACATATATTTTATTGGAGGCCTTATAAGGAGTTTCAAAAATGCAACAGTTGGACTGAACACTTGCCCATATCTCTGTTTAAATACACTGTACCAGTACAGCGGAGTATGCTCCACGGCTCACACCCTCGCTCAGAGAGTTGGGTGTAACATATACTAAGCATAATACTTTAAAAAGCAATATCGGAAACATTTGCAGTTACGAGTTGACATCAAAAATGTACTGCAAGTCAGTGGCAGATTAAGCCTGTCAGAGGCCTGGGGTAGCAAAGCTAATTGAGGCTCTGAGTCCAAGAAGTTGATGTTATTTTAAAAATTTGTACAGACATTATAAAGATTAGCAGTAAAAGCAATTTTAATACAAAAATTGTGAACCATCAATACAGGTTGTACTTATTTCTGCCTACAGACCATCTCCAAACTGCCGGATATATAGGTACTGAGCATATCTTTTCAGCCATGTTTAGAATTCAATTAAAGGCATTTGTAGACACCTGGAGGCCCCTAGAACCAGGGGTCCGAGGTGCACTACCCCTTCCTCCTCTTATTGGTCTGCCACTATCACAAGTAATGGAATCTTAGAGTACACACTTCCAAAATACTGGACATGTTTATTACAAGTATATTTTATTCATATTATTTGTTTAATGCCTTGACATTGACTGCCTTGTTGGTTGTGTTGATTGCAAGTTTGACTGACGATCTTGAGGTCCTGCGTTCATATCCCGAGTTGGGTACAATTAGATTCTTGTAACTTAGGTTTTCTAGTAGTGGCATGGTGTGTAGATTTATGCCTTGTCTATGGCAATAGACTCAGCTACTATTCAATAATGGGACATAAATGTGAAATGTGGGAGTGTACACTCTACTGCTTCCCCCTTAGGGTAATGCAAGGATGCTACATTATTTGTTTAATCATTCTAACTTGAACGATATTTATCACTTTTATATTGTCATTAAAAACAGATTTGTATGTGATACTTTTACACTAACAGCCATAATTCATGAATCCTACAACTGTAGCTTGATTTGAAAAATGTAACATTTCAAAAACAATGTATTACTGATTACGATTCAAATAAATGTAATATGGGATTTTACAATTGCATAAATTAAACATATATATTGTGTAATAAAAACACAAACATCAAAACCAGATAAATCGCATCAGACATAGGCTTTTAAATACGAACGAAAAACTAAATTATAGAGGAAACTAAAATTCACAAAATCTCACTCATAAAATATACACATATACAACGGACGTAATTACAAAGATGTATATTTATTAATGCATTGGCATCTTAATAATTTGAAAAGTAACTCGAAATATGAAAATATTTATATGCTTACCAATTGTGATGGTAGCTTCAAGTCGTATGTTCGGATCTGTGTCTTCGAGCATCAGCTGTAGCAGCCGAGGTACGATACCCTGCTGAATTACAGAACTCTTTTGCCGATTGCTTCCAATAACAGAGTTCTTCAAAGTCACCAGCGCTTCCATGACTTTTGCTCTATCCGATGAATACAACTCGTCGATGTATGAACGCGAGCTTTCGATGTCCTTTCGGTAAAACGACATAGGTTATAAACAAGTGTTACACCACGTAACTCTTTTTACACGAAAATAATTTCTTTACCCACCATGAATACCGTTAACTGTTGCATATTTTGTTTGATTTACGCAGCACTGTAGTTATAAATATCGTCCGAATTTTCTTTTGAAACCGATTGGCGCAAGAATAGCGAATACGCTACCGCTGTCAGTTCAGAATCATTACCATCTGTCATTTATATATATAGATAACATCCTGTAACATTACCTTTTCTAAAACACAGATTATAAAGTGTGTTATTACTCTCTATCAGATTAAAATTGTAGGCAACAATATAACATGTAGAGCGCAATTAATTAAACACTGCTCTTGATTATACGTACATAGATTATGTAAAGTGATCAATACCATTGAATCACCATTGTAGTTTTGTGAGTTAACCAATCCAGGTAACAAGCTGTAAAAGTATTATTCAAATATCTACTTAAGATTAACAAATATAATGGTGTTATTATAACGCTTTATACATTTGTAAAAAATTTGTAAAGTCTTACAATTCATGTATAATGATAACTTTTATTTTATTGGGTATGGATATCGTATTAATTTTGAGTAAATCTTAAAAAACGGATTAACTTTATTAAATAAAAGAGAATCTAAGGCGATCGAACGTTATAAAAATAATAATTTGACATTCGAGGCCTTGGCTGGCTTCGTTGACAATTGTCAATTGTGTGTTTGATGGATAAGAGTCTAAGGGAAATTGAGGCGAAGAGCGAAAGTTTATCTCGACGACATTGTTGTAACTTTGAATGTGTTATGTTACACGCTCTATTTCATTTAGGTATGTTATTCTAATCTTAATTTAATATCTTAACTATGGCTGATTCTGGTGTAGACACTAGTAATGAAAGCAGCGATAATCCGGTTTTCGACCACTCTCAGTGTACGTTTGAGTTCAATCCACCCGCAATTCCAATAAACCAGGCTGGGCAACCTATGCCAATAGACTTTCTAGGAGAACCACACGAGCATATAGGAAAAATCAAATGTTCTACGAAGGCCAGACATTGTCGGTTGAAGTATAGATACGGGGGCACAATTTGCTCATCAAGAAACAAAAAACTTCGTTTCGCCGCCTCTACAAATAATAATGAGCTTGTAGAAAAGCTTCTGCTGTCAGGTGCTGACCCAAATAGTTCGGATGAACATAAAAGGAGTCCACTTCATTTGGCATCTTGCCGGGGGTATGTGGATGTTGTGCGATCACTCCTGAAGTATGGCGCTAACCCCAACATAAAAGATACCCTAGGGAACACTCCCCTTCACCTCGCTGCTTGTACTAATAACATCCCAGTTGTCATTGAACTACTTGATGCAGGAACGGATGTTAGTTCACATGACAAAAACGGTCACAACCCAATACAAATTGCTCAAAGTAAACTGAAGCTAATACAAATGCGCCCTAGTGGAGCGGGACACTTCGAGGAGACCAGACAGCTAATTGGTGAAATATGCTTAGTTGTAGAAATGATGTTGAAGTACATGAAAATACAGAAAGCTGATGCGGGAGAACTGGAATCTGTCCGTGAAAGATTGGAACGTGTCAGCACTCGTGAACAGGTGGACTCCGAGGTGCAAAACTTGCTGGACAGTCTTGACTCCCTTAAGCTTAGATAAAAGTTTGCTTAATTTTCTTTTTGTATGGAAAGACTGTTCATAATGAACCTGCCTAAGGATTACATAGGGTATAAGAAATACTACTGATAAGCATATTTTTGTCTCGATATGTTTGGTCCTGCCATAATACATGAATTTAAATTTGTGATAGGTTAAACTGATGTCTTTGGGATCATTGTTTTCTTAAATTAATATGAATGGTAGTTTTTTTGTATTTTCGCTCAATGAATATCATTCTGCCTGCCTCATTAGTTGTGTTGGTTGAAAGCGCAACAGCCGATTGATAGGTCCTGCATTCAAATCCCAGGTCGGATTCCTATTTGATTTTTCTAATTTAGATTTTCTAATAGTGACTTGGAGTTAGGACTTGAGCTCGGTGCATGGTAATAGACGCACCACCTATTCTATAATGGGATGTAAACGTAACTGGTGAAATATTGGAGTGTACTACACTCCTCTACCTATCTCTCCAGGGATTACAGGTTATGTTATGAATATCATTCTACCATCCTGTTGATTTACAAGGAAATATAGTCATAACCCATTAAGATATACTAAAAAAAAAATTATAGGAGAAACCATAAATGATCATGTAAAGCATCATGTATATCATCTGGTCTTGTGTGAGAAAGCCAATGTTATAAAATGTGTTGAATAAAATTAATAGCAAACATTGTTGTGACAGATAAGGTGTTATACAAGACATACTTTATAATTACTGCTGTAATATGTCTACAGTAAATGTTTTGATGAATTATAATTAAATTATACCTGAGCATGTTCAGCCGAAGCCACTAGTTTTAGCTTTCACATGTCCTTGAGAAATGTTTAATAATTATTCACACTGAGTATAGATCACATACTCATACTTGACTTTTGTCAAAGCAAATTTTGTGACAGTCGTAACTCCGACTAAACACATTGAAAGTCACTCATTTTAATTGTGCACACGCTCACAGGCTACATATCAGCTCACATTACAGTTCGCAACTGTGCTAGAATGTGTTCTAGTAATAAGGCTTCAGATTTTGCTCAAACATGCTCATTTGAGAACAAAAGCGATGGAAATGTGTGAACTGTAATTACAATTACTTCTCCAAGGATTGTCTCTATGTTTAATTTAGACTAGTTTCAGTTATGTGTATTTGTAATTATTACATACATCTTCACGCTGGGTTCTTCACAGGGTAGGCAGAGAGCATCGAGTGCCAAATATTTCTATCTTTACAGACCTGCCTTGCCTCTTCGACATTATTATTAGTTATTATATTACATATTTTTATTTTATTTGCCTTTATGCTATGACAACTATCAAAATTAATTTACAGGCCTTATAGTGTAATTAAGGCACAGAATTATGCCTTATGTCTTGTTTCAGGCAACAATGGCATAAGTTTTCATATGTAACTTTGTTTCAAATATGTTAAGAAGTTATTCTTATAAGGTTTACTGTACTGTGGGACATATGGATGCTCTTAGCAGTCATTTTCAAGCAGTGGTTACTGGTCCACAAAGGGAGCATTATTTAAGTTGAAGCTTTTGGATAATAGTGTGATTTTTTAACTATATTTCCACAGTAAGCATCACAACTTGAGCACCTCTCAAATGCATATAAAAATCAGTATACACCAGATCTATGTTGTAAGATGAATTATAATTCTGGCCCTTTAATTCTGCAAGAGATACCTTTCCTGCAAAAACTAGTTATTATAGGTTGTCAAGAGAAAATGGTTGCCATTTCATCATTCATAATATCTCATTTGTCCCACATTAAATTTAAATAGAATATTTTTATTTTTAGTTACATTAGGTATGATCTTTATTTGGGTTTGTTTTGGTTATATGCAATATAATTGCCAGAAATTGGAATTAACAAATTCTTGCATAAATGCCAAACGGCAACATTATCTGACCACAAAACTGACTTTTTAAAAATTTGTAAGACATCTTGATTAGTAAAATTTTCTCTTAGATTTGTGTCTAATATCTTACTTATTGTTTTAATAAGTATTGTATATTAAAATTTGTCATTTGGAATTTGTCCTAATGGATATTTGTGATTTATAAATGTTAATGACCAATTAAATGAAGTACTTTACCCATGTTGCATTGATTCTATGATCTAATTGATTTTTTATATGATTATCACAAATAGATATCACTAATTATACTCTCTTAAGTCATTAATAAAATATCGATTGTTTATGTCTTGTTTTATTTGGATCATGTTATAAGATGGCCTTGATACCCACAATGCAGACGTTTACAATTTAATATGTATTGACTGAATATCAAATAGTGATTTTGTAGTAAGGATACCTTGCAAATTTTAGACTATGGAATATATGAATAAACTGTTCACCTAAAATGAGAACACCATAAAACAAATGATTAATGTAAAAATCATTTCACTTAATACTTTCATTGGTATACCTATGTTATAAAAAAAAACAACAAATAACAATAGAATTTTATTTATAATTAATTTATTGATAACAATTTCATAAACTGTTGAATATTTTTCCCTTTAAACATGGAATGTGAAGAAATTCCTTCTTTGCGAAATTTTAAGTTATATTTTTGAAGATATTGTTCAGGTTAATTCTCAATTCCTGATATGTAGGCAAATTACATTTTGTAAAATAATAAGATACATTAACAACACCTGTGCATGCTCAACTAAATAAAATTATATTAAAATAAACTATCAACAATTGCAACAATTCATATTTTATGTGATAGATTGTGTAATAGCTGCTTAAAAAATTAATAATAACAATTAATATCTTGGGACATCTTTCACACGGCCATCTGAACCCAAAGTAAGCATCAAAAGAGCTTGTGTTACAGTAACCAGATGGCTGATAAATTACAAATTATGTATATACAAATAAATATATACTTATACAGACATTTTTACACCAACACACAGAACAAACACTTTTGCACATCACACAAATATTTTATTTATTCTGGGTGGAATAGAACCCACAGCCCTTGGCACAATACTCGGGTTCACTAATCATTGCACCAATGGGCCAGTTAGAATCATTGCACAAAACTATCACTTTTTTTTTTCTTTATTATGTACACATTGATCACTTGATATTGCATGAAAAATTTTGTTGATTATTTTGATTACATTTAACTATATACATATTTAAATTGTTATGTTTTAACAATTAGCCAGACAGTAATGGGGTTTTATTGTGATGAATTTATATTATTCAATAATATGGCGGAAATTATTGTTATCACAGGACATTAAACTAATTATATTTAATATTACATATATTAATACTGCTTAATTAGTTAAGTAGAATTATAAAACCCGAACCATTTACCTTATCTCGCATTCAAATAAGCTTTAACCATTACCCCACATCAACAAACATTTCATAACTGGGCTCGGCAAGTTACATGTAATAATATAATTTATTTACAGAACAATATCTATTTGGGAATGCTAGGAAAACTGAAACCTCTATAAGTTTCACTTATGTTCTCGTATGTATTAATAAAAAAGTAAAACATAAAACATCACAAATACCTAAAAAAATACTTCATTTATTTAATTGAAGTAGGAGAATATTAAAAAAAGGAATCTAAAATTAATACCATTTTGTGCTCATCGATTTGTATATAATGAAGGAAGATATTATGTAAATATTAATTTTCTACAATCACAAAACAACAACATACATGCAGTGCGTCTTTGAGCATGTAATTAAAAAAATCTAATTATCATTGCTAACTACTTATTCATAAATTAACAACATATTGGTTACATAACTCTCCAGGCTACAACGCGCTGAGTCGCTTTAGAGTGCAAATCATTTGGCACTTCCACGGTTGACTAGCTATTTTAAATTTGCGCGCAAATAAATTGGTTTACTTAAAAATATTTATCACAATTTCTTTTATATAAATAAACCACAACTGGATAGTACCAATTTGTTTTGAATGTATCCAAAGTGGTGCTGTGTTAGTGATATAATTTCTCTAACCTTTCGTACCACTACGATCGGCAATTTTCTATATGTTACCGATTCGCTTCTGTAGCATCGGCTCGGCTGTTTCACATAACTTAATCAGTCGTTTGTATTTAATTATTATTATGTAGAAATGCAATGTGCTTACACGTCACTCTGTGTCTGGCACCAAGAGATTTACAATATTTGGAAATATTTCAGCCTGAATGGGACCGTACTCGACCAATTCTCCGTCAACAGTAATGTATCCGTTAGAGTTTTCTGGTACTATTCTAAATGCGCTAACAGGTATCATCTTAATGTATTCACTATTTATATCGGAGTGATTGCCCTCGTTCATGCCTAAAAGGAACGAAAGGAGTTGAGATCTCGATATGCCAGCCTTGATGATGAGCATCCAGATCACTCCGTCCGAGAGTTGGGAGCGCGGGGCGAAAAATAGATCCTCCCCGATGTAGGCCTGGTAGGAAACGTGTACCATGACGAATTCGCCTTCCTCGTGCACCCAGTGGGAGGGCAGCGCTGACATGAGCGAGGGCAAGTGGGAGGCAGGGCCGTGCATGCACGCGTGGACCGGCGACCGCATCTCCGAACCGCTGCTAGTCACGCTATGGTACTCCGAACCGCGCGCGCTATAAAACGCACTCCGCCTCGAATTCACCGAGTACCACGAGTCCACCCTCTGATGTCGTTTGCCGTTCACAGCGTTGGTAAATACGTCGGAATGGTCGTCGCAGTCAATGAACGCTTCCGCATCGGGGGAGTCGAGCTCGCCGTCCTGGCTGATGCTGTGGGTGAGAGCTAGCGCGTGTTTCGGCTTGGGCAAATTGGTGACATCCTTTATTTTCGCGTAACTGACTACACCTTTGTACTTCCTTAGACCGACGAGCCTCGCCAGCGCCCAAAGCGTGAACCGCTGACCGCCGATCGCTCGTAGTCGTTCGCTCTCTATGTCTATGTCGGAGAGGAAACCCCAACCGATAGATAGGAAAGAAAACATGATCTGAAACAATAATAATTTTTCCCTATTAGAATCTTATTTCTATCGTAGTGAATACATACAGCAGTTGTCGGTAGCAATAGATTTGCGTTATTCGTTTCGTAATCGTATCTATTACCGACGTAATGAAATGAGCTACGCGAGAATAATTGCATCCGCACTAATCTTCGCCGTTTGTTATGACGGACGCGGTCAATTGAATAGTGTAACATAATCTCGACTGAAGGTGAAATGATAATGCGCTGTATGATCTGTGTGATCCGCCCTATTTATCTACTTTTGTGTTATGATAATTGATAAACATTAATCGGACAGGTGTATTGAGAAACAAGGCCATTTCTTCAATTATTACAGTCAACAAATTATCAGTTATATTTCTAAATTATTATTATTATTAGAGAATCATTGGCTTTGATCTGTTTTCTTGTAGCTAAGCGGATAATCTTCACAATGCCCCTATTATTTAACCTAGAAGCGAGACCCCAAACTTTATCTCTAATTACTTAGATCCATTATCGTAGAGACTTTTCTCCGCTACTGCCAGTGGGGCTATCTTTTATCCGCTGGGAAACTGTCAAGTGGACCCGTCACTGATGTAGTTGTATTGATAACACCTTAGTAATATTATCATATCTGGCTATATAATACAATATGTCTAAAATGACAATAGACTCACCACCTATTCCATTTTGGGACGTAACCGTAACTGGTGAAACGTGGGAGCGTACTACACTCCGCTGCCTACCTCAATTACAGGCGTGATGTTACGTTTTTTTCGCTATATAATTTAATCACGTTAGACTTAACTGCCTTGTTGGTCGAGTGGCTGCAAGAATTACTGCTGATCGGGAGGTCGTGGGTTCGATCCCCGGGTTCGGGTAAAATATAATTGGGGTTTTCCAACTTGAAATACCTATCAATAGGACGTATAACATAACTGGTGAATCATGATAGTGCACTACATTTCTCTGTGTACCGCTTTATGTGTTCTGATGTTATGTTATCATATTAAAATATATCAAATTTTATTAACAAGTACTTATAACAGATGAAAAGGTCTTACTTTCGTTTTGGTTTCCACTCGTACGACATCAATGGGTGTGGATTTCCCTCTCGCCAAGCCCATCGTCAGCCCCGTCAAGTTATTTGGAATGTAGGGTTCACTGAAATAAGAAAAGTAATGATCATTGTCATTATTATATTTTTTTATATTTATCATTCAACACGTTAAACCACATATTGACTGCCTCCTTCGTCCAACAGTTCCAAGCGCGACTACCGATCGAGACATCCTGTGTTCGGACCACGGATCCGAAAATACTGGTCGATTTTTGTAACTTACATTTTGTAGTTGCAACTTCTACTAGCAGTGGTTCGGAGACTAAATTTGTGCCCGGTATATGGCAATAGGGTCACTATATATATTCCATGTTGGGACGTAACCGGAACTGTTGACACGTGGAAGTGTACCACACTTCTTTACCCACGTCTTCGGGGATTACAGGCTGATATTACTTTTTTTTTGTTACATTAGAACAAATTTCGAATTTCGAACTCGCAAGAATCAAAGGGGTCGAATAAATGTAAAATCGCCAACAAGTTTAAAAGTCGTACTCGTACAGTTACAATTCCGTTACGATATTATTGTGTTTTTACCAACACAAGATATATTTTAAATTACATAGTTTTTTTCAAATAACAACTTTATTATCGTTAGAAATTTGAATTCCGGCCGGCCCGCTCGGGAGCTCAGATGGTTAACGCGCTGCTGACTTTACAAAGTGAGTTTAGGTTACATCACGCCTGTAATCCCCGAAAAGGTAGACAGGGGAGTGTAGTACACTCTCACGTTTCACCAGTTACGTTTACGGCCCATTATGGAATAGGTGGTGAGTCTATTGCCATACACCGGGCACAAGTCCAGACTCCAGCCACTACTAGTAATTCTAATTTTAGAAAAATCCAATAGTACTCGGTCCGGGATATAAAACCAAGACCTCTCGATCGGCAGTCACACTTGCAACCAACACGAGCAACGAGGCAGTCATGTTGTCATGGCAAGAGAGTGATGATGGTTTTTTAAACAAAACATTAATGGTCTGACGGTGAAGGACGACACATTTTGACCATATTTATACACCGTACAAACGTTGTTTAGGGAGTGTGAAGTCTGCCAATTCGCACCATGCTAATCGTGATATAAGAGCAGTTTTTATAGCGCAACAATAAATGAGTGACGACAATGGTAATAAATAAATGATGATTTTAAAATAGATGTGACGAATTTGGGTTGACAGTAATGTTTCAATATTGATGCATATAGGCTGATGTTATATTTATAATCGAGGTAAATGTTCATCGTTTGAGAAAACAATATATATGAACATAATACAAATGTTAAGGCACGTGTAAGTAAGCAAACTAGCAATAAGCCTTTTATATGACCAATAATATGTCTTTTAATTTATTATGGTCAACTAAAAGCAACCAATGGATCGAGTATTTCAGAATATGTATAAAAAAAACTTTTCCATCGAATCCAGTTTAATCGTTTATCTTTGTCAATTTCACTCTGAGATTTCTTGGGTGGAGTGGTAGACAATGACACTACGCACTAAGTTGACCCTTCGTATCCTAGCTACAAATGAATAATAAAGGAGACTAAATTATTAATAATATCTGAACAACTGAATGAATCCAACGCAAGGAACGAACGAACGCACACATCATAAAAAAAAACAAAAGCGAACATACAAGTAAAATGAAGTTTTTCACGTATAAATACACACATCTACATGTACCTATGATAACCTATGTATGTTCGCGTCGATTATGTAAATTGGTCAAAATAAATTAAATTTATAATTTTTTAAAAATTTTTAAAATTTTTTAAAATTTACTTTATTTATAAATAAAGTAAATTTTAAAAAAGGAACAAAAAAACAAGTATCGTTCTAGAACGCGTTGCAAACCACCGCGCGTTCCAGTGTTCAAACTTAAACAATACGTGTACGATAATAAAATTAATTAGACCCATCGAATACACGTCTTAAACACAACTGCAAACAATAGATACACGTGTATTGGAGAATTATAACATGCAAGCAGCAACTATTGCAAGTCTTTTATTATTACCGATAATAATATTGTTAAACAATCGCTTGAATACGTACATTAAATTAAATTTTCGAAAGTTTGACTCGACAGTGCAAGGTTTTCTAGTGTCACTGTGGACGAATAAAGGATTAAATGGATTGGCCATTTTTTTCCATCGAGTTCCTGTTTGGGTAAACGTATTTGGGTTTGTGCCGAAAACGACCGTGGGGGGCGTGGGTAGTTCATAAACCACGCAGAGGTTGTTCCGCAAAGATTTACTATTGTTATCTAACAACTGAAATCAACTTTCTAACGTGTCATCCGAAGAACGTTTTCAACAAATTAATACCTATAATAATGGATATTATTATAAGTAAAATTTAAATGATTGGATGCAGGAGAACGTCAATTCGATAAATAAAGTAATATTTGGCGCTAAGTGCTCTCTCCCAGTCCCGTACAGGATCCGGTGTGATGCTATAATTATAATAGTAAACATGAAACACGAAAAAAATTAGGCACTCGATAACGGTGTAATTCATACGAGAAAATATCCAATCCTTATCAAAGTTACAAAGTTTAAAACACTCGATAAAGATAGGAAAAATATGTTAATCATACAATTTTGTAATTAATTATATGTACACATATAAAATTTCACAAGGATGTTTTTCACGTGCCTCAAAAACGATGCCAACATGGAATTCGTCTGCGTAAAAATATTTTGTGCGACGTACATATGAATGAGTTCCCTAAAGTTAGGTATTCTATAAATATCTTTGTATTCAGAAGAATATATGATTTTATGTTGCATTGACTCACAAGAAAATACCACTAAAAGTTGTGGTTTACCAAAAAAAATTGCCATTAATTCCTAAATAACATGGCGAATGAGTGCACGAACAAATGAACGAATAAATATTTAAATGCCGGAGTCGCCCGATACTGTGGTCGCTTAAGGAAAGAGTAGAGTTCGTGATTAGTCAAAAAGTCAAAAGTCAAAATCATTTATTTATACAGGATCTACAATCACTTATAAACGTCATTATAGTTAAGTTTACGTTAGTTCGT
>DVOY01000186.1:0-13350 GCA_018237585.1 Apyrrothrix maculosa | reverse complement strand
CAAGATAACAAACGTCTGCATAATCAAGGATTGGGAAGAGTAGGGAATGAACAAGCGCAACTTTTGTGGCAATGGGCAGAAAATATTGTAGCCTTCGGACAAATCCGACAGCAGCAAACATGTTTCGGCTAACTTCTTTTACATGTGGTACCCAGGTGAGATTATTATCTATAATTACACCGAGGTTTCTAACCTTGTCGCTGTACGGCAGTTCGATTCCGTCAAATGTTACTGGTGGTAACGTAGACAGGTTACTTTTGGAAGTCATCCTCGGAGATCCGATAATTATGATTTGGGTTTTCGCCGGATTGACCTGCAGGCCGTACGATCTGCTCCATTTCAAAATACAGGCCAGGTCCGAATTTATAGTGTCGATAGCTTTCGGGAGGTCGTGTAGTGATGCCTTAGTGTATAACTGTAGATCATCTGCGTACAAGTGGTAGATAGAAGTAATGCAGGAACTCACAGAATTAATGAAAATTGGGGACAGCACGCCACCTTGCGGTACGCCAGCAGTGGTACTGATCCAAGAAGAATAGTCATCTTTGTACCTGACTCGCTGCCGACACCCATACAAGTACCTTTGAAATCAGTCAATGGCAGTTGGAGATATGTTAAGAGAACGTAGTATTTCGTGGAAAATTACAAAATCAACTGTGCCAAATGCATTGCTCAAATCGAGGAGTGCTAGCACAGTCAGTTGTTGATTGTCCATAGCTAGGCGGATGTCATCAATTATTTTTAGTAAAGAGGTCGTCGTGCTGTGGCTAGGACGAAAGCCCGACTGGAGAGAATTTAAAAGGTTACTTTGGTATAGGAATGAATATAACTGAGATTGGACAAGGCGTTCAAGTACTTTAGATAGGAAAGGCATTATGGATATGGGACGATAATCAGAGAAGGAAGACGGATTATATTTTTTACGTATTGGGATAATATGGGCATCTTTCCAGGCTGAGGGAAAGGTAGAGCAGGCAATGGAAAGACTTAAAATGATAGGGGAAATGAGGTCAAGTAGTGGCGTAATCATCTTGCGACTGACATCATCACACCCGACGGCATCCGAGTGAATAGCAAGCACATTCTTCTTAACATTACAATCTGCTAATTGTCTAATAACAAACACAGGAGAGTTAGGGGCGGGAAGAGAAAGATTATTCAATATAGATGCTCTTAAATTTCTATTAAGGGCAAAAAGTGGGGAGAAATGACGATTGAGTATATTGAGATTGAAATTAAGTGGAAGTGAATTAATGCGTGATTTCCCGACTCCTAAAGATCTAAGAAATTTCCAGGCTTTAACTGGATTAACATCTTGGACAGATTTGTGGATATGGCGTCGCTGTGCATCCCTACACAACTTGTTGCAGAGATTTCTTATAGATCTATATCTATCTTTATTCTTAATACTGGGATCTAGCTTGTATTTTGATCTAGCCCGATGATTTTTCCCAATGAGGCTCTTTCACTCGTCTGTGAGCCAAGGCGCGGGTCATGTCGCACACGAATTGGCCGAACAGGAGCATGCTTGTCGTAAAGCTGGATTAATAATGAGTTAAATAAGGATACCTGTTCGTCAACGGTACCGGCTTTTAGAACGACACCCCAATCAGTTTTTTCTGCATCGTCACGAAGTCGGCTCAGGTCCATGTTACCGAAGTTGCGCTGAAGTAATATCCTTGATTTCGCTTTAGGAGGCCTAATTGTATAATATAAAAAGAGCAGTCCATGAACAGAAAAAGCATCAGCTGCGCACTGTCCATGTTTTTCAACATGATCGAGTGAAGAAACAATAATCAGATCAAGAAGAGATGGAAGAGAGTTTGGAAAAAAGTGAGTAGCAGAGAGGGGAAGAATATTTAAGTTTACTGCTTCCATTAAAGGTGTTAGGCGAGAAGACCTGGAGTCATTTTTAAGTAGACAGTTGTTGAAGTCTCCCATTATTATTTTATGATCGTAGATTGGAGTAAGTTTCTCAATAAGTCTTTTAAATGTGGAAAAATAACTGACTGTTATACTAGGACTATAAAACACTCCTAAAAGTAGTTTAGAATGCGAGAGGAAGACTTCAATAAACAGATATTCTTCGTTTCCCAGATTGCTATGAGAAGACGCAGCCATAATAGAAAATGGAATATGGGAACGAAGATAAACTGCAACACCACCGCCGCTCCGATCGTGGCGATCATTGCGAATTAAATGGAAGCCTCGTATAGAATAGGACGTAGAAGACAGACAAGGTTATAGCTAAGATTCAGATATTAAAATGGCATGAATGTGTTTGCTATCGAAACTAGTTAACATATCGGAGTAATGTGACGGAATACTCTGAGCATTAATATGGATTACATTAAAATTATTCGCCGTGCTGGAAAAAAGTGAATCTAAAGTATCATTTAATGGAGTAATGCTAACAATACTGTCGCTGCTACTCAATCCATTCGAAGCGGTTTTAAAACTCTGGTCACTGTCGTCACTACTTTCATTCATAAATATGATTTTGCGTTTTACAATACAATTTCACAACCAAAAAGCAAAAGTAACAAAAAAAACCAAAGGTAATAATAGAAAATCAATAAAAAGTAACAAAAGTATTAAATAAGTAAAAACAAAAATACACTCAACAAATTAACTCTCACTAACTGCCAGCTATAAAAAATAGGTGAAATCCATAAATAGTAGAATCCTAGGGGTATAGTCTGGCAACACAACTTCATACAATTGACAAGGCATTTCTTGATAGACTCACGTCGTTATGTGACATTTGACACATAGAATGAAAGAAAACAAACAAAACAATTCATTAGTTAGACTTATAAACGGTAGATATATAAAAAAAAGATACAATTGGCCTAATTTGTTAACAAGTGATACGTAAACAGTGAATATTGAAGACGAGATAACTTACACTAATATCTCAAAAAGTATTGTAAAATGATTACAATAAACACACAAAGAATAGAACATGAAATTAACGTTTAAACTATTTTTTATAGATATTTCAGTGAAATATCTATAACACAGTGAAATATATATATGACACTTCTAAAAATATGTGTTACTTATTTGACACCTACCCACATGGATTATTCGATGTAGCATCATCTGTTTTTATCTCAGACATACAATCATTATCCTGAAGCGCTTCTATGAGATTCGAGTTTCAAAAAATGTTACGTAACGTCACGCCTGTAATTCAACTATCATTTAATCTAATTACATATCTATGAGATTTCACAAATCAGGATATACTTAAGATGTGTTCTATTTTTCTATGTACACTTTGCGATACGGCTAAGTTCGTCTATTAATCTCGCTTTTATTATAATTCATTTGTTACTTTTTAACATTACTGCTTATTCCGCGGTGCCACCAACTTTGGAGTTTCCGTATTATTTTAATAATAATAATAACTTTTAATTCAGCCAGAGTCCATATAACACATAAAGATAAACAAAGATAAACAACGATGTTAGTAAAGTATTTAAGTAAGTATTTTATTACAGACGGTTTTATTGACAACATCCTGATTCGCTTCGTACGAGTCTTCGGTCATGTTGCATTACACACTTCTGTTATTATTATTGCTGAACTTCCGTCAATTGGCATACAACAATGTCTAAAATTTGACCGTGTATTAGCCGTATTATAGTTAAGCAGAATAAAAGCAATTGGGACTCTAAAATTCGAATTGAATCACAAATGGTTGTGTTCACCAACGTATTTGACTATTTCCTCATCAACCGTCCATAGTGTCGCTCGGCAACCATGGAAATCTTTGATACATCGCCATCTGGTTTTATATCCTCTACTTTCACTTTTTCGAAATCTCTGTCCATCGTATTGTATTTGAGGATTTCCTCTTCTGGAGAACAAAATTATTGGCGCTGAAATAAAAAGAGAACGTACTTAATTTTGAAGTATTAGTTAAGTGTTATTTCGTACATTCGTAGCGAATTAAACTTACTTTTAATTGTCAAAATAATCTTTAATTGTCAATATAATATTTTTTATTATTTATTATAGATATCGCCATTTAAGAAAAATCTGTTAAAAAGATTTTAGGTATATTAATTCCAAGTTTTACGAAAGCAGATTTCATGTTCTCTAAGTTATATTTTTTTGTTTTCCCTATGCCCAATGTGTAAAAGTAAATTTATGTGTAAAACTAAAAAAATGAACGATGAGCCATCACTAATGCATTTAATTATTTACATGTGTATTTTCCAAAAGCCATCACTAATACATTTAAATATTTACATTACAGCCACAACCACGCAAACGAACATACACACACAAGCGTAAAGTTAGTTTAAATTAATATATTACAATCTAAATATATTTAATGTAAATATATTTAATGTAAATATAATGTATATAATCACATTAAGGTAATAGTTAACGACGTATGCACCAAAACACAAACTGTCTCTTGGTATATCAGATAATGCTCTTGATAAGAATTGTATCATTGTATCGGATTAAATAAATAAGAACGCTTGCGTACTAAACTCCTTCTCCGATAGACGATCTTCGCTCCATTGTGCGACGTAATTTGGTCATTTTGACCACTATTGATAACCACCGGCTTTTTTTTGTTTAGCATTAAGCATTAGAAAGCGAGATGCTGCCTAGGATGTAGCACGTGTGATTAGGACGAGTGCCTATTCACTCTTGTCTTGAATAATTCCATATCGTACGATTCAGGAAAAATAGTATAGTATAGAAATTCTACTCTTTCACAATCTATACCAGAAAAGATTTGGCGAACCTATTCATACGGGTGTCTATAGGATATGTATGGTATCCTGCCGTCTTACGTCTAGGGGTCCGATGGTAGAACGGAGCAGGTGGAACCAAATTATGAAGCTCTTGTGCGAACTCTCCAAAATGTATCCGATAGAAGAGTGCAAGAAGGGAAACTTCGCGTCGATTCTCAAGGTTAAGCAGTTTCGACTATGAGTTTGTCATTACCAATAAGTAGTCTGGCACGTTTTTCCACAGTGCTCAAGGCATCCGGCTGGTACTTAGCAGCAGTACTCCATGCAAGATCGTACTTGCATGTGGTATATGACGAGCAGTTGCTCGGGCGTGAAGTACCGCCTAACCTTATTCAAGATGCCATGTTTTTCGCCTGAGAATCTATGAAGCGGCCAAAATTAAAATTGGACTACAGATCCATTCCCAATAGCAACAGATGGTCAATGATGGGGACGGATGCGTCTCGAAAAGTCGGAGTGAGATAGAAGAGACCCTGTTGGAAGTTGAAAAGATACGCTTGTATTTTAGAAGCATTCAAACTGGCCCTGTTGGCGTAGCCTCAATCAGCAACGAACTTAAGGGTTTGATCAATGCGCTTTACAATCGCCTGTCGGTCGGACTGGATTGCTGCCTTGCTCGCCCGCCCAGGTGGAAGATAACTCTTAACAACGGTGCTGTCGTTAGCGTACCCCAAAATACCGGATATTGTCAGATCATTTATATGCAATAGGAAGAGCGTTGCGGAGAGAACCAATCCTTGAGAACTCCGGCATTTATATCCGACGTGTATCCATTAAGAATAACACGTATGAACCGTTCACTCAAGGCAATCCACCTGCACAAATTAGCGAAAAGTTCGTATAAGGCAAGGTTGCTCGAGACCTTCGTGCCAAACCCTGTCAAAGGCTTTGGAAATATAGAGAGACACGGCAATGGTCTCACCTTGCATTTCGATGGCGTCTTAGGACATCTCCACACACGGCCATCTGTTCCCAAAGTAAGCATCAAGCGAGCTTGTGTTATGGACACCAGTCCGCTGATAAACTACATGTATAGATAGAAATATATAGATATAATTATATAGATTTTTTTAACCCAGGAATCGAACCCACAACGCCCGGCGCAACAGTCAGATTCACTAACCACTGCGCCAACGGGCCAGTCAAAAAGATCTTCAGTGGACCGGTTTCGGCGAAATCCGTATTAGCGTTCACTGAGGAGGTCGTAACTTTACACGTATAATATACCAAATCAACAGGGTTGAGAAATACCAAGTATTTATGAATGTCAAAATTACTTTATATAAAACCCTATATCTAAATGCCATGTGACGTCAAGTAATCTCATAATGACGACTAAAAACAAACAATCCAATAAAGTACCGATTCATTACTGCAAAGCTATGAATTATTTATTTATTTACATACATTAATTAAATCAGTAATAACCACCTATTTTAATTAAAATTATGACATAAAAACGACAATAAAACAACATAAATACACAAAAACAACAAGCTTAAGCATATATCACACATCCAGTTCACAATAACCCACATTCCGATAAAATCTTCCGCTCACCTACATATAAAGAGATTACAATTAGACGATGTGTCCAGGAGACAATTCGCAGAGAGTTCACTGTATTTGAGATCTCGTGAGTGTAAAGGAATAATCAATGATTATCAGCTGTAATATTTATAGTAATAGTGTAGGCACTTTCCTGTCAAAGACGATAATGACACGCCATCTAGGCAATAACATAGGTGTCGCTACCCACAATGAAATACGCTCGAGTGGGAATGAAATCTTTATATAAACCAGAGGTCAAATGATACGGTGGTTGACCTGCCCGCGAGGATGAAGACACCGCTCTCCACACGGTAGATGTCCGGAGTACCCGCACGTATGACCGTCGCAGCCCGTCGGGCCCTCTAAGTTCATACACCATGTTGATCCGTGCCTACGTCCGATCGGTCGATCGGTCACGCAGCCCCTACCCTCTCTTCCGTAGTGCGATGCCGGAGGTTCAGTCCAGTGCTGAACCTCACTCCCACCTCTTCCACACCCCCCTAATTATAGGCGGAGCCACTTGGGTTCGCCACTAAAACCGGTAAAGATGTGAAGGTCACTAGGGTCAACAGCATACGGACACTAAGAAAAAAAAGCGGTAGTTGCTTACATATATATCCTCACGCCAGGTCTCTTACGGGATAGACAGAAAGCACGGAGTGCCAAATATCCCTATCCTTACAGACCTGCCGTGCCTTCTTCCACATTCATCACCCTCTTCATAAAAGCACGCCGGTTTCGGAGTCTTCTATCTCCCCCATCAGTTAGAACTTGATTTATTTGGTAGTTGCTTAAGTCCACATTATGCTATAGTTAATTGCGATATTATCATATTGTAGCTCTATTTAATTATGGTTATGTTCATCAAAGCATTTCACGATCGCAGACTCAATAGTCCATAACTTCGCCCGACATCCTTGGCTATCCTTGATACATGTCCATCGCGTCTTCAGCCCCTTACTGCCCCATTTCCTAAACTTGTAAGTCCCCATTTGTATAACTGGATTCCCCATACGGGACAGTGTAAATCTGGGTTCTGAAAGTAAATATAAACAAAGTTGTTCACTGTTTGAATAATACAAAATATATATATATATATATTTTGTATTATTTGTATCTGTTTGAATAATACAAAATATAATATATATATATATATATTTCTCAATAGTCACATATCAACACATATCGCCTTCGATTTTTTTTTTAAAACGCGCATCTATTTGATCACTCCGTGCAACATTGAATTCCAGTTAGATCTTATTAAACCATACATATAGAAATTAAAAAGACATCATATACATATAATAACTACAATGTTTCAAATAGTATCAATCACAATCTAAATTAAAGGTTGACTTTCCACATTACGAGTCCAACTCGAAAATTAACGGTATCCCACTGAGACTGACTTGCACACGACATGGTTTGTCGTCTTTAGGCCACGACCCGAAAACACACTGTATGTTTTATCAATTTGACGTCACGATCACACAACATATATGATTAATTAACCTTAAAGGTCGCGAAATATTCCACACGTCGAACATACGCCGACGACCTTTACTTAAGGGTCGTTCTCAAAACAGAGGAACCGCTCTTATTAATGTATCAATGAAAAAAATGTATAAAATAGAGTATTTTTTATAGAAATTCATTTACAGCAGTTAGGTTACATAGAATTCTATTAGATACAACTATGAGATACATCTTTAAAAAGTCACCTCACAGGCAAAAGAGATGCTGTACAGGTGGTGAGAAAATATAACCAGATTAAAGAGGATCAAACAGGTCAGTGGAAAAAACTAGAACAACCATGCAAAATAATCGTTTATTATTACAACTAACTTCAAACAATACTATTTAATGTTTAAAACACGGTTCTGAAACTAAGAAAACATAACAATATCACGCAGAACTTAGGATTTCAATTCTTTCGTTACATTCAAATTTAAAAATAAACATTTAATACATAATCTAAATAACTTCCTATATTAATCAGTGAAAAACATCAATGTTTCAAGTAAAACTTGAACAAAATATTAATTTTAATTATTGATTTTAGGATTAACTACTTTTGAGGTTTCAATCACATCAAATCAGTCAAAATCATTGTCACTGTCGTTATCAAACTTAACAATCCGGCGGAAATTCTGCTATATGTCTAGGCCCGTCGAATATTCTATCTAAAGTGCTACTTTGAAGTTCTGTAGCCTATTATATTTCAGTCAGCGCTATAAATGGTGTAAATGTATGCAGAGGAGACAGAATAGATTTTATTTAATTATTTATTCATTATGGCCAGTGGCACTTTCCACCACAAAATGAACGAATTCATTTATTTACGTGGATTTTGAAGTATATAGAAAGAAAGAAAGACAGAAAGAAGGAAAGAAAAAAAGAAAGAAAGAAAGATAGAACGAAATAAAGAAAGAAAGCAAGATAGAAAGAAAGAAAGCAAGATAGAACGAAAGAAAGAAAGCAAGATAGAAAGAAAGAAAGAAATACTTTATTCGTAGTCTTAATACAACACAAATAAGAATAACTATCACTATCACGTCACTATTATGGCGGTAGCAGATAAATGCTTTTACTTTTTGACGTTTGTGTTCAGCTGATAATTTGCCTTGTGATCCTATGACATCATGAAATCGCATATGTTTACCGTTCTTCCACTATTACGCTTCAGATAAACAGATTCTTTGGTACAACTGAGGTGTCTTAAAACCCTAGATCTATGTTTTGTATTACACCATACTATTTAGTCAACTTTTTGCGTGCCGTTAAATGAGAATAGAATATTTGAGAATAACATATCTTATTCAAAGATACTATATTCTATAATTATACCTAACACCAACAAACTGCCTCGTTGATCGTGTTGGTTGCAAACGCGACTTCATATCCGGTCGGTACTATAGAACTTTTCTAACTTAGATTTTGTAGCAAAAATTTCTAGTAGTGGCTCGGAGTCTGGATGAGTAATTCACCACCTATTCCATAATGGGACGTAAACATAACTGTTGAAACATTGAAGTATATTACACTCCTCTGCCTACCTCTTCGGGGATTACATGCGTGATGTTACGTTATTTTAACAATCATGCTTAGCTTTGAAAATTCGACCCAATCATTTTCATCCAATCGTTGTCGTTCGTACACGCGATGAACTACGCCGCATGGATATGAGAATACGGACCTCGAGAATCCCCTCTTTACAAATGCAGTGTCAGGGTATCTTATGCATCCACAATTTAGTATAGATCGGAAGTTTGGATGTTAGAAAGCTCGTGCGATGTCCGCTTGGCGGTCCAAGCGTAAAATTCGATACGTCGTCATTATGATTCACACATCTACAGTACAGTAATATTATTTAGTAATATCTACACTACAGTAATATTCTTTAGAGCAGCTCTAACTCCATCCGGAGCTCTTTAGCTGTGGCCATAATCAGAATATTTAAATAAGAAGAGATTTGCTTTTTGTTCCTTTTTGCGTTGATAGTATTTTCTTGATTTTTCACGCCACTTCTTTCTTAATATTTTCTGATCTCTTGGTGGCAAATCATTTATAGGCACAACTTTCCTCTCTCTTTTTCGTCTTTGGTACTTTTCCTTAACTTTTTGTTTGTATATCTCATAAAGTTTCGGATCATTTTTTATTCTTTGATATCTTTTTCTTTCTGCTTCTCTCTTCCGAGCTAAAATTTCCGCTCTTTTGTTAATTTTTCGTATTTTACCTTCGAAAAATTAATAAATAGGTTAGAATAAAAAATAAGTCATTTGTGATACACCAATCAAAGTGCCACAAACAATAACATCAATTATTTTTTAACAGCCACAGTTAATATGAAGTGAAGACATTTACATTTACGCATTACATAATTCAACACTTAATAACGTTTTTTAGGAAGCACCGAACCTAAGTAATATTAGTATCAAAATCCGTCATGTAGTTTCAAAGATCGGTGTGTTCCGTGAAAGGCGAGTAAAAATCTTGAATATATTTAGTTTTTCCGACTTAATACTTATTGACTATATTTACAAAATGTATTCTAGACCGTGTGAAATCTGCCACCCCGCACTTGGCTAGCATGGCAGACTATGACCTCAGCCGACCCGATTCCAAAAGTGGAACAATAAAAGGGTCGGGAAAAAATTAAGAAAACATTAAATACCGTTTCACACATTATTATCAGTAGTAAACGGATTTCTTACCAAATACAGACAAAAAATCTTTATCCCGGGTCCACAGTCTGTACATTTCGAACAAATTAAACAGAGACGAATTAATAAAAAAAATGTTTATTGTTTGATTACAACACAACGTAACCGTTTAAATAAAAATTATTCAGGTAAGATTAAAGCCAACAAAAAGACGTTTATTGGATTTAATAGTCAGATTAATAAAAATAAATTGAAATAAACTAAGAGGTTCATATGTGACTTTGTGAAATAATATTGCCATACTTATTATAGTTCATTTCAGTACAAACAAGACTCTAAACCTCAATTTAATCATTAACGTCAGTTTATTGATTTAAGTGTAAATTACTAACAATAATAGTAAGTATCAAGTATCAAATTACTATGATAGGAGCTTTAGGAACATCAACATAGAAAAGGCTTCGCAATAAGATGATAATAAAATCATGATATGTATTAATCCACCGAAACATTTCGGTTATCCAATAAAATGCCTGTGCACCCTGTAGTCAGTTCAGCAATTTCTATTCGCACGTGATTTCTGTGTAGAATAATTTATACATACATATAAGAGAACAATGAGTTCAATTCATTAATAGACTACGGTTTCAAATCGTCTCATTCTGGAAAAAGAGCTGCGTTTAACATTGGAAGGATAAAAGGGTTGAATAAAAAAGTATTACACAGCGTTCACAGCTAAGACAAGGTAGAGCGCATTCGTGGAGTGTGTTTAAAAAACATAACTGCCTCGCTGGTTATGTTGGTTGCAAGCGCGACTGCCGATCGAGATATCCTGGGTTAAAATCCCGGGCTAAATACTATGAGATTTTTCTAAAAATTAGAATTTCTAGTAATGCCTCGGAGTCTGGTGTATGGCAATAGACTCACAATCTATTCCATATTAGGACATAAACGTAACTGGTGAAACGCGGGAGTATTCTGCACTTCTTTGCCTACTCCTTCAGGGATTACAGGCGTGGTGTTATGTAATATTTTTAAAGTAGCAATTTTAAATTAAGAATCACTTTCGAAGCATACCAGCTGCTTGGCATTTTTAAAAATGGTTGTGTTCGCCCGCGCTTTTAACAATGTCAGTGTCGAAAGTCCATAATTTCGCCCGGCATCCGTGCCTTTCCTTGATGCAAGTCCACCGCGCCTTAAGTCCTGTGCTCCTCCACTTCCTGAACTTGTTCCTACCGATTTGTATGACCGGGTTACCTTTTCGGGACAATATAAAACGCGCAACTGAAAACAATGAAAACATAACTGATTATTTTTTTTTAAAGAAAACTGTTATAAGTGCTGCAATTATACATACAAATTGTTTCTTTATATATGCTTGTTTGTAAGTTTGATGATGATGTTGTTGTGGAACATTCAATTGGCCGAGGGTAGCCAAGAACAATGTTAACAAAAACTTATGATAATTATTATAAAGATGCGTGAAAAGAGCTCTCTTTGTACGGTTTCATTTATAAATTTAAAAAAAAAAACAACAATTGCCATAATATTGAAACACGCATAATAATTATGACGGAAATGAAGTTATAATTTGATGAAGCAGTTTATTTTCGGCGACTATGAACTGCTGCGTATTTCTAATTTTTGAACCATTTCAAAGAAAACTATACAAAATTACGCTCGACATCCTCAACTATCTTTAATAAAAGCCCACGATTAGCTAAATTTAATTCTAGCTATTGATATAACCAGATTTAATTGAAACCTCTTTAACAATTATACAATATAACTGATGTTATTCTTATATTAATTACAATTATATTGTGTTTGTTATGTAGGCTAATAAATTATTTCTAAAATTTTCTGCAGATCAACATAGAGTGATTAATGGCTCTACGTATTTGATATGACACATCATTTTTAAGCCAAATATAGGAAGCTAATAAATCGACTATACATCTCACAAAGATTTATTGAACCAATACTTAACCCTCGCAAGCATACACTACTTCTATATATCCTATAATAGGTATAATGTCTTCAAAACACATAATTTATAACATTTACACGAACATTGCAACAATACGTGTAAAAGCTTTATTGACATTTGTGTGTAATGGAATAAAACAATACTATTACGGATCGGCCCTTTAATGTCCTCATTTTTTTTTACAATACTACGCTGATTATCTAGAAATTATGAATTCGATCCGTGAACAGATGAGTCATAATAGTCCATAGTCCATAGCACCGACATGAAATATAATTACAACAGAATAATACTAACAACAAAAAAACCTTAAATTAAAGTGAAAACTATTTTTAGTAATTTGATGTTCGAAATAAATCACTTCAACAATTTTCTCGACAATTGCAATGTAATGATATCGCAATCAAAAATTCTGGCGTGCTAAAAATGTAAAAGAATTAACATTACAGTCAACTCATATACTTTAATATAATGTCTTACAACAATTATGGCACATGCTAAATTGTCTGTCTAAATTATTTCTTGGCTATGATTCATAATTACGTCCGATTAAAACTGTATCGGTTGAATACTAAAAGTTGAAGATCGAGGTCAGTGGCGTGCTATTAAAGAGGCCTATGTGCAGCAGTGGACGGGAATAGGCTGATGATGATGAAAGCTGTATTCGCGGCGTATCAATGGTTATGCCCGTGACAGAATTTCATGATTTCGTCATTGAGGGTGATGACGGTCGCTCGGCACTTCTGTCCCCGCTTGATGCACACCCAGCGAGCTCGCGGCCCCTTGCACCCACTCCACTTGTTGTACCGGTACTTGCCCATCTGGATGGCCGGCATACCGAAACGCGTGGTGGTGAACACCGGCA
>DVOY01000185.1:0-13361 GCA_018237585.1 Apyrrothrix maculosa | reverse complement strand
AGCAGTATTTCAATAACCTTGTACTTGAATTACACTCATAAGACAATATATCAATACGAATTTTAGAAAAAATAAATGCATTTAATGCCTCTTCGTAAAATTAAAAATCGTTTTTTAAGGGCGAAGAAAACCGGTCTTAAACGAGAACATATTTCATTACAGCCGTGTAAAAGACGATGAAAATGAAAACACGAAAGAACAAATTTCTTAGTAACGCTAATTAAATTGTGGAACTTAAACAAGCCACAAATAAGCTTATGAATAATTGAATGAGGCTAAAACAACGGGCGATATTAAACTAATGCGAAGTTTAAAAGCCCGTTGTATATTTAAAAACTTTAGGCAGAGGAAGTGAGTTTATATTTACGGATAATTGCTCAGTAACAACGGGATCAGAAATCTCTATGATGCTTCACGTAATGAGTTGAAGAGTTTCAAAGCGAGGTTTCCAACAAAGGTCACATTCAATAATATTACCATTGTTGCAGGCATGGATACTACATGAATCTGTGGGATTGTCTTTTGTTTTTAATTTCATACCGGTTTCGATATATGGAATCATACAATTGCGTAATTCAATATAATGTTCTTTTACTTTTTCCTTGTGGTTTTTTCATTTCCGAAAGCCGCACCTGCTATGGTAATCAGCTGTGCATTTGGTACTCCATTGTCTCCACGTAAATCGTTCTTCGCATGCCGGATAAATCCAATATCATAATGTACCGTTACGTAACGTCAAATCAAACGTAAATTTAATACCGGGGAAAAAAAGTAACAATACTATAACATAACATACCTACAAACTTTAACACGTCATGTGCTCTAGAGATAGAAACTAAAGGGCCGTCCACCGGCTACGATCCTGACAAAATTCTTTCGGATCTTCCACACTTCTCGTACTGTTGTAAACATATACATAACGAAGAGTAATAATATATTGGGACATCTCTACACACGGACATCTGATCCCAAAGTAAGCATCAAGAGAGTTTGTGTAATGGTAACCGGACGGCTGATAAACTACATAATATAAATAGAAAAAAGATAACCATTCCCGTTTCACTAAATATCGTTACGTCCCAATATGGAATAGGTGGTGAGTCTACTGCCATACACCGGTCACAAATCCACACTCCGAACCACTTCTAGAGATTCTGATTTCTGAATAATCCAATAGTAGGTACACGACCCAGGATTTGAACACAGGGCCTCTCGATTGGTAGTCACATTTGCAACCAACGCGATCAACGAGGCAGTCAATATATATGTACATAGAAATATATATTTATATAGATATTTTATTATTGCTGCTTAAATAAAACGCCGTTCTGTCTGTTTTTTAAAGTGCTCACTTTTACATTAACGAGGGTCGCGAGATAGGAATAAGACAGACACTTTGCATAATTTCGCGACACTTGAGAGCACGTACCGAACGACTTGCACTGGAATTCGTAAGCCGACGTAACGAACTAAGAAACTAATGATACAACAAGCGAATAATTTTACCGTAAAAATAATGATGTCGTTGACAATAATAAACTAGTGGAAAAGTATGGACTTGACCGACCGAGGTCTTTTCATACTACTGTTCCGCTTCGTCAAATTTGTGTTGTCTCTTTTCTGCTGTATTTTAGTGTACAATAAAAAATAATTGTTGTGGTTGTTGGTGTTAAAAGATATAATCAATTATCTCTACGAAGTGATGAGGGATGCAGTTTAAGCAGAGTGATGTCTTTCAGCCTTTAGACAACATCAGTTTTGTTGGACAGTTCATAAAAAAAAATCTTGTATTAGAAATTAATGTCTTATAATGCAAATAAATAAGAAACTGGATATTGTTTTCTGTTACTATATGTTTTTGACTAATCGAGTATGCTCCAATTGATCCACTGTCACCCATTCGTAGATCACATTGTATAATTTCTCATTTTGTATAAAAGTGGGTATAACATAATATAGTTACCTACTCTCCCCCAAACATTCGTTTATTTCAAGAGTATTTAATAATGATTTTTTGGACATACATTATTAAAATAACTATTTCGAATCAACAATTTATAAACAATATAAAAAAAGACTTACAAACAATATTTGCCGCTGTTTGAACCGAATGATATACAATGGAAAACCAAACAGTTTATATCGACAAGCTAACTATAAAGTAATTAAACGAATAATCAATTGAATGCAATCAGCATTATTGACAATTTTTAGTCGTGTGTATAATAAAATAAACTATTTATCACACAGGTGAAAATTAATGAATTATTTTAGTTATACTTATACAATTCAATTACCTACCAAAAAATCAAAACGTCAGAAAGACAAATGTCCTCATATCACACGTCACATATCGGTAAAAAGCGTTATTGTCTATGATTTTTCTTAAATTTTCGTACAAAAAAAAAACATATAACATAGGTATTTCTGAAATGGTCTAGCTACTGAATAGCCTGTTAACAAACCTTTGTTCTTAATCATTTCATTTTTGTTCGGTAACCACGGTTCTGGTGCTAAAAATGCTAACGTGGACAATTTAATAAAATGTCGATACAATTATGAGCTGACGACTTTTTAATCATGCACTGAAAGTGATACCGCATCTAATGCCTATGCTTTTTAGCTTTAATGTATTATTTGTGATAAAAAAATGTATCTATGAATGTAAAAATGTATCACTGGCGAAACCATGTTTTATCTATGACGTCAGCTAATAAATTTGTCTTGTTATTGGTATTTTTGAGGTTAGCCAGTATAACACTTTAATATTATAAATACAGACATGCCCTTCTTGTAAAATTCCATTTTTTAATCTAATATAAATTTACATTATTAAGTCTACAATATAAGAAAAATAAAAATGAGTCTTTCAAAGGGAAACGTAAAGAGGACGAGACCGCAAAAACATCAAAACAGGAGTGCTTTTAAAAATGATTTGCACGATACAAGTAAGAAAACCAAAATTATCAATTCTCTACAAGTTTTTGGGGTTTGTATGCGCTGTAAAGAGATTATAGAGTGGAAGATTAAATACAAAAAGTATAAACCACTCACTGCTCCAGCGAAATGTGTAGCTTGTGATCAGAAAAAGGTCAAACATGCATATCACGTACTATGTTCAACCTGTTCTGCAGAAAAGGCAGTTTGTGCAAAATGTCATAAACCTTTCAACGAAAACGATAATGTGAGTAGATTTTTAATATGTATCTGTTACACTCTTTAGGCTTTCCAGGTCCTACTTCCTATAAGAAGGTGCCTTAATTATCCGTTTTTTTACCTTATGAAAAATGATGAAAACATACTGGACTGGAAGTTACTGTTACTGTCAGTTGTATCCCACTGGAGTACATGGTGAAAAAGACTTACAAATTCAATCTACATACAGCCATGAAATAGATAAAAAATGTAACTAGTAATGTAATACAGTTTTAAATATTTAAATAGTATAGTTTTAATAGCAAATATATTAGAGACATATATAAAAGAAACGATTTTAAATAGAGTAGCTTGGATTTTTGTATGGTACCTTTATTGTAATATTCATAGAATTTTTAATCTTTAATAGTTGTTATTCGCTTCTATTTTGCAGAAGGGTAAAACACATGGCATAAACAATGATAATGAAAATGAAATACAAGATCAACTCAAAGGTTTACCAGAGCGTAGACGAAGGACCATACTTCGGTAAGATATGGAATTTAATGATATGCAGTAATATTATTGTCAAATATTATGTCCTACATTAGATATTATGTCCTACATTCTGATTTAATCATTATAGACAATGGAATTTTAATCTGTAGCTTAACACCCCCTACATTGGTGCACTACAAATAACTAATCTGCCTGCCTTTTTTCTGTCAATTTTTTGAACTGGAAAGCCATTAAAAAGTTACATAAAACAATTGCTTGCCAAATTGTTCATTCAATTGCTCTAAGATAACAAATTTATTTCATTATTTTGGCAGTTTTGGATAAACATATGGACTGAGATATTTGTAGTACTACAATTATTTTATAATGTTCACAGATACATAAAGAAACTAAAAAGTAATGAGCAAGATGTAACCATAACAGATATTGAGAAATTAATAGCTGAATGGGACAAATTAAATTTAAGCGAAGACTTGGATTCTTTGGACAGTGCATCAGATGATGGGTGCTGATTTCAAACTATAAATATAAAATTGATACATTTGTAAATAAAACATTTCATATTAATTGAACTTTTATTGACAACTTAACATGTTTAGGCGAAACAATATTTTTTAAATATTAACTCTCTAATTTCAATTATTGTGGATTATATTAACAATATAAATATGCAAATATTACAAATGTTCCTAATTCATTGTATGTATTATTTGCGATTATTAAATTATGGCTGATATATTTACATGATAATGATAATTACCTAAAATTAAATTATGTAAGCCTATTTATATTAACAATATTTTAGTGGTAATTAATCATCATAGAAGACCCATTTGTCGCAGCTGAAAAGAAAAGAAATTTTTCTATTAAATTCTAGTTAGTGCATCATCAATTTTCATTCCTACACATTTACAGAGATATTATTCTAACATTTTACTGAAAGGGACTCGAGGGATGTAAGCAGTGATAGCCTAGTGGTATGAAATTCAGCTTCTCACTCTCTGAGGCCAGGTTCAAATCCATGGTGCGCACCTCTTTACAAAATGCATGTTTTAAGTCTAAATATCACTTGCTATAACGGTAAAGGAAAACATCGTGAGGAAACCTGCACACCTTAGAGATAAAAAAAAATGTTTTCTAAGGTGTGTGAAATCTGCCAACTCGCACTTGGCCAGTGTGGTAGACTATGGCCTTAACCCTCTCATGTGCCCGGTGTATTGCAATAGACTCACCACCTATTCCATATTGGGACGTAAACGTAACTGATGAAACGTCGGAGTGTACTACACTTCTCTGCCTACCTCTTCAGGGATTACAGGCGTGATGTTACGAATGGACTCATTATACAATGCTGGTGTATGTATGTAAAATGAATAGCAATGTTTAACTTAGCTTTCTTTAATTTTCACGAAAAGATATGTTATTAGTATAATTTCAGTTAGTCGAAAGTTTAAACCTCTAGAGATGTTACAAGGTTCACTAACATCAAATATAGAATTTAATTTAAGTAAAAATAGGGTGGTTTAATTTAAGTGAATTTAAAAAAATAGGTGACAGTCACAAGAAGCCGCTGCCCCCCATTGACAACCATAGTTGAACCCAGAATTGGGAGAACTCTATTATTAGTGGATTTTGTAACATAGATTTTCTAATAATGGCTCAGAGTCTAGATTTGTGCCGGGTGTATGCCAATATGCTCAACACCTATTTATTAGTAGGACGTAAATGTAACTGCTGAAATGTGGGAATGTACTACACTCCTCTGCCTAACTATTCGTGGATTATATGCGTAATGTTACGTTATATATTATTGAAACAAAAAAAAACGCAACAACAAGCCTATAATTACCAGAGGTAGGAAGAATACAGTACATTCTGACATGTTACCAATTATATTTATGTCCCATCATGGAATAAGTGGTAGTAGCCTATTACCGTGCAGCAGGGACAAATATGGACTCCGGCCAATACCTGAAATTTCTACTAAAAAACCCAAGTTGAAAAATGCAATAGTACCTGATCTGGGACTCAAACCCAAGACCCCTCGATTTGCAATTGTGCTTGCAATCACTCAACCAAAAGTTGCAAATTGAACAAAACTTTCTTATATGTAAAGTCCAAGTGCCAATACTTACGAATCCTTGTCTTTCCTTCTCTTTCTGCAAAACTGCGTCTGTTTGTGAATCATTGAATTTTACAACTGCTGACAAAACCTTTGCCAGTGTGAGGGAGTGTGTGCCTGAACCAGTCAAGTATTCATAAAGAATATTTCTCAAATACTCCAACTCTGTATTTTCTTGTAAAGAATGTAAATGTCTTAAACTCACTAGAGCTTCATCCAGCCTTCTTTCTAATTTTTCATTACATAATCGTAGCTTTTCATTGTTCACTTGCATATGATGCATACTGTTGTCCACTGATAGATTCATTTGTTCAACATCATCCAATCTTTTTTCCAACTTGGTCTTCTCTGTCATTAAGTTGTTATATTTATCTTTAACTGACTGTAATTCCTGCTCTGTATTATTATTATTACTTTGCAAAGTCTTGTTTGTAGCATGAATATTGTAGGATTGTGATTGCAACTGATCCTTAAGCTCCAGATTTTCTTCCACAAGTATGGTGTTCTCTCTGATCAAATTATCAATTCTTTCTTTTCCTAATTGTAATTCAGTTTTCAATTCTTCTATAGCACTGTATAATGCTTCACTTTTTTCAGGTACGTTTTCACCAGATGCAAAATATTCTCTTAACTTGTCATTTAAAATGGTATTTTCTTTTGATATTTTAGCCAAATATATTTGTAGTCCTTCTACATCAGACTGGAATCGTCTGTTTTCTTCTTTAAGCACTTCATATTCGTTTAGTAAAGCTTGATGCCTTTGGTCAATATCACAAACAGTTGTAGTTTTGTCACAATTTTCGGCATCGCGTTGGTGAAGAATTGTATTATCCATTGCAGTTGCCTCAATAAATTCTGGGATAGTATTACTAACAACATTTTCTGGCTTTTGCACCTTTTCCAGCAAATTTACATTTTTTGATGTAGTTTCTTTTTCGTGCTGGGTAAAGTCTGTCTGCGAATCTTTATCACAAATTTTGGAATGTTCCTGGAGTTGATTTTTTTCTAACTTTTCAATGATTGTATTTAGATGGTTTTTTTCTCTTTCGATTTCCGCATGGGATTTACGCACTTCGTTCATTTCGGATTCTAGATTATTAACATTAACAGAAATTGTTTCGGAGAGGTTTTTGAGAGTCAAATTTTCTTGTGTAAGACTCTGAATATTTTCTTCTAGCTTACTTATACAATTCTTCTTTTCTTCATTGTCACTAAGTAGGCTTGTGAAATTATTTGACAATGCGAGAATTTCTTCCATTTTTTCTTTGTGTAAATCTTTTTCTCTCTTTAAATCTACATTTAATTGGTGGGTACAATTTTCACTTTCTGTTAACTTGAGCTGCAGAGTATGTTTTTCTGTTTCCAAAGTTTTTATTATTTCACTAGTATTCAAATTATTTACGTCATCACTTTTGATTTTGCGTTTTAATTCACCTAACTCTCTATTTAATGTACCAATCTCATTTAATGAAGCTTCATGTTGTACCGCAGCATTTTGCATCATTTCTTTACATAATTCTTTTTCTTTATTAAAGTCTATATTTAACGACTGTATACTGTTTTCGCTGTCTGTTAATTTCTCTAGAAGATTCTTATTTTCGGCTTCTGCAGTTTTAAGTTGTTCATCGACATTCAAGCAGTGCTGTTCTTGTTTTGCCATTTTAAGTTTTAAACTTTTTACTGCGTTTCTTAAAACAGTAATCTCTTCTAATAAAACTTCACGTTGTTTTTCATCATTTTGTATCTTTTTCTCCATATCCAGGACATTTGATATACATTCTTTAATCTTTAACTTGTAATTGTTATTCTCTTCCTTTAACTTTTGTGCTTCCTTTGTTGTCACTTCATATTTGTAACAGGTGTTCTTTAATTCTTTCTCTGTAAGATCGTAATTAACCTTTGCTTCATTATATTTTTCGATATTTTTAACCATTTCTTTCTTGAATACCTCATTGAATAATGAAAGTTTATCAGATATAATAGAAATCATTTCATTATTTACAAAGATTTTCATTGAGCTAATGTTATCAGAAATCGAATTAATATATTCACGCAATTCTTTTACTTTCAAATTAACCTCGTAGCATTTTAATTGCAATTTTTTATTGTTTTGAATTTGTTCTCGTAATGCAATATTTTCATTATTTTTTTCAGAATTTATACGTATTAAGTCCATATTTTTAGTTTGTACCAACTCATAATTTCGTAAAAGTTTTTCAATTTCAGATTGCAATTTTATTAACTCGTCTCTTTCTTCTTGAATTTCAGTCTCTAAAGTTTGGTACTTTGACTTCCAAACAGAAATTTCTTTTAAGGTATTTTGATCAGCATCTTTTATTTCTTGTTCCCTATTGCAATTCGTTTCTAACTCTCCTTCTAGACAGTTTATTTGGGCGCTTTTCTTGGCATTTTCTTCAGTTAACTGAGCATTTCTATTCTCCAGGTAGCTATTTCTGTCGATCATTGCTAACTTTTCTGCTGTCTCTTGCTTCATTTGCAGTTGCAAGCATTTGTATTGTTCATCTAATTTAGCTTTAGAACTTTCTAAAGCTTGATTTTTTTGCTTTAACTCGTCTAATTGTACTTCCATTTCATTTATTTTAGTGTTTGCTATTTTATATTCGCTAATATGGCTATTTAGGGTCAACCGCTCCCCCTCAAGTGCAGAAATATTGCTTTTATAATCATCAATCACAATATTCAATGACTGGATCTCCTTTTGAGTCTCAGTCAAACTATCTTTTAAGGACTTTATCTCAGCTTCTTTGCTTTCCAATTCTTTATGGATACTTAGTTTGTTTTCGGCTAAAGATATTGCATATTCCTCTTCCTTTTTCCTCAATTCTTCAATCTTCTTTTGAAGTTGTACTACATTGTCTTGAGCAGACTGTAAATTAATTTCTAGAATAGATGTTTCCTTGTTCTTTGTAAATTCATATGTGTTACATTTGTTCTGTAATTCTTCAATGATATCATTTAACTCCTGGATTTTTTTCTTAGAATCAGCAAGAGATGCAGAAACCTCTCTGAGTTCATCACACTCTTTGGATTTTGTTTGTAAATCACTAGACAGTATTTGTATTTCAGTGGTCATTTGTGCATTTTTCTCCTTCACTACCTTAAGGGATTCTTTGTATTTGTTTAATAATTGCTCCATCTTCTCAAGTTTATTATTCAAAATCACAATTTCTGAAGTTACCGATTCTTCACACGACTCTCTTTTGTCATTGTCATTCAGATTTATCAATTGCATGTCACTTTCATGTTCATTTTGACTTGTTTTATTTTCGTGATTATCATTAAGGGTATCAGGATTATGCTTTAGAAGGTCTAGTTTTGTATTCAACGCGTGTATTTTCATATTTTTTTCGTCAATTTCAATACGCAATGCTTTTTCAAGATGTGCCTAAAATAAAAAGGTTTTATTTATAAAAATATAAGCATTATATCTTGTTTTACACAGCCACAAATTGATATATTCATATGCAAACACAAAAATATGCTTACTTTTGCACTTTGTTCTAATGAACATTGCTCCCTCAATTCTGATATTCGTCGCAAGGCTTTATCTTGTGTTTCTACTAACACATTCTGGAACCAATAGGTTTAAATTAATATACTTTGTTACACTTTTACTGCTATAAAAACAATATCTTGGGACATCTGAACACCCGGTCATCAGATCCCATACTAAACATCAAGAGAGCTGGTGTTATGGTAACCAAGTGATATTTATTCTGGATGGAAATCGAACCCACGAACCCCAGCGCAACAGCCAGGTTCCCTAACCACTGCACCAACGGGCCAGTCATGCAAGGGCAAATTGTAAAAATGATTGTGTAAAACTTTCTATTACATAACTATTAGTGATTTGACTTTAAGAACAGTTACACACTAAACATATAGTGTGATGAACAGAATGAAAATGGTGTTGATATTGTACAGGAATATACAGGACAAAATGTTATGCTTTTGAACAAAAACAAAGAATGTTTCACACGGGCAGGAACATATTAGGACTCTTTTATTCCACTTATACACACACAAAATTCTCAAACAATCAGACAAACAACTAAATTCATCATTCAGATATCAGTTCAGTTGCGAGTATAATCCAGAATACTTCATATGACAGTGGCATAATGACTTGTCCTAATTTGTTGTCAATTAAACTATATATACAATAGTGAGCACATTCAAGTATTAAAAGAAAACAGTAATTCTGATAATTCTGGAAAGTAAATTCTGGTAATTCTGGTGAGGTAATTCTGTAAATGTAATACAAAGTGGTACATGATATCAAAAGCACTTTGGTCTTGTTTCTTTCAGAAAAACAGAATAATATTTATGAACAGAAATTGTCACAGCAGAGATTTAACCAAAAATAACAATTAGATCAATCAAAATTTGAGCATTTATCTAGATCAAATTTTAAATATAAACATGTCATACATGTTAATATCACACAACAATGTTATAAACAATTTATCAGATATGTATTGTGATCTCATATGAAATTGTCCACCAAAATACATACATCAACTTACAAACATACCTTCGCTTTAGCGTTTTCTCTCTCTAACAGTTTGTAGTGGCGAGCTAAGTCCACATACTGTGTTTTATATTTCTTACACCGGTCCTGAGTGCGTCTGTATGCTGAATATACTTGTTCTTTTGTAACTCGGTCCAAATTTGCAGTACTGCTATTAAATCCTTTCTCTTCTGCCTCACTGGCAGAAACTTCCATATCTGACTGGAATAACGATAAAACATTATGCTAGATTACATTAGAAACTAGTCTTATTATTAACCAAAATATGTATCATTTTTAGTAGAAGCCAGCAATTGTATTATGAATTGACATAAATTTGGTATATCAATTTTAATTTAAGAATATTTCAAGGAAAGGAATTTTTGAAAATTCTTATCGTTAACATATCTTACCTGCAAATGATACATCGATGGGCTTTCATAGCTGGGCAACCGAAAAGATATGTCACTAGCTAATGAACTGTTCGATAACTTTCGTTGCCTGTAATTTTCCTGCAAGAGAAAATAGTCTATATTGAATTGTTAACAGTGAAATAGTCAATATTCTTGTCATTTCTAACAATGTAATAATTTCTAACACAATGTCACATATGTATTTCCCCAAAGGGATAGGCAGTGGAGTGCAGCAGTCCCACTTGTTATCAGTTTAACAATAGATAATTTAATGATAATAAAACATAACATCACACCTATAATCCCCAAAGAGGTTCAATATTCTCTAAGATTCAATAATCATTACATTTCTTCTTCAAGTTATGTAATGGCACTCCTTTTTATGCAAAATTTTAATATGAACTAAGATTATAAAATTGATGAGTGACTGATATTCCAAATAAAAGCCTTCTTGATTAATACCAGTTAGTAGTTAAAAAAAAGTGTTATTCATCCCATAGAAAATAGCAGAAGCACTTTAAATATACTATTATTAGTAAGAAAACATACAAAATAATATTAATGTAATGATGGTTTTTTTTCATTGTTTTTGTCATAAACAATTTCAGTAGAAGCTTAAAACAATGATATATGGCTAATAACCACACCAGTTATTCAACATATGAGTGACTAAATTAACAGGTCTACTAAATCAGTCCACTTCAATAAAATACATGAATATTTTTCTTTCCTTTCAAGCTATGTTCCATAGGTCTATTTATAACATAGAAGCCATAACACTAACTTTTCCTCAACATGAAACTTGACATCTGAATCTGTGGAAATTCACTTTGACTGTCTGTAGTATTTAAAATGTTATTTACCTCTGGCATCAGAGCAGTCTCTGCTAAGTCTGAGCCAGACTTGACAGAACCCTGGTAGACAGGAGACAGATCGCGGAATGTACTTTGTTGACTAGTCGTTGATGTCTGACTTTTACTTGCACTATCTATAAAATAATTGTCTCAGTTGAATACATATATTCGAAATTAAATTCAGATTATTAAAGAAATATAAATTCATATTCTATCTGTATACATTGAACCCAGCAAACATGTAGGTGGACCACCTGATGGCAAGTGGTCACTGTTATCTATGGACATGTACAACACCAGAGGAGTCACCAATAATTAGCCAGCTTTGAAGAAGTTTTTACTCCTATCTTCCGCTTGAATTAAATATCAAACAGTTTTTTTATTATTATTACATCACCCCAACAGTTTCTTATGAGGTAGTCAAACAGCATTGAGGACTGGAAATGTATATCTTCACAAATCTGACATGTTTCTGCATTATTATTTGACATAGAATTAATAATGGACGTTACAAATGTAGAGGAACAAGTACGCTCTCTTATCTCATATCTGTACTCACCACTATCTCCAATTGAGAACAAATCGTTGTTTGTTATATCAGATATACTGCTAGAGGCTGATGTTACAGCTGCCTGTAAGTTTATAATTTCAAACGAATAAGCATTTAATACTTAGTATCGATTATTTAAATTAAATTGTATACAATTTCTGTTACTTTAGACTGATCTGATTGAGTATTTATTAGATTAAAGCAATACAACAATTAATTCGTAAATAAGCCAGGAGTCAAAAATGTTGTTTGTTATCAAGAATAGAGTAGCAAAGTAAACATATAATTTCACAATAACTCGTAGTCGAAGACAAGCTAACGTGTCACAATGATGTATTGACCTGAGCAGCCTGTGCGAACTGTTGAAGCCTTTGAGGTGATGACTTCATCTCCTCGGCCAACTTATCTTTGAATAACTTGAACATTTTACACTACAACTAATCCTTACACACAATGTGTTAATCATATATTACGGTGGCACGCGAAAACACTTTTACGAACGAAAACTGCGTAAAAACGACTAATTCCTAAATTATTATGATTTCGTGACTTGTCACCTAGAACTGTCAACCAAGGTAGGTTACCTAGAATGTTACCAGAATAAACAAAATACACAAAAATAATTTCACTACCTATTTATTTTTTCACTGTGTTTTTTTAATAATTATAAATTAAATTAAATTTCCAAAGTGTAGAACTGAATGAAAAAAAGTAACGTCATCCCGGGGTTTGAAGCCAGGACCTTTCGATCAGCAGTGGCGTTTGCAACCACTGGACCAACGAGACAGTTATATAAAATGGATACAACACTTATAAAACAAGATAAATTGATAACTTATCACTTTTTTACGGTTTTTAGAATTATGCATAGTTATTACATATATCTAGATTTAATCGATTCACAATGAAAAAAAACATGTAGGTGTTGTACGATAGCTGTAAAGAGACTTCTTACAAAATGGCTATACTATGGCGACTCCTCGATCGTTTCAAACATTAAACGATGGTGACTACATAACATCAGGTTAGATCTGGATAAAATAAAACAACCATAATTACTACATTTTACAAAACAGTAATATAATTGGAAAGAGCAAAACTGCTAATGGATCGCAAAAAATCTTTTGACAGTAATAATTGCTGTCACTCCACCTGATTGACAGTGACAGCCTACAGCTGTTGTTTTCGCAATAGTATTTTTTCAATAAAAGCCATATACTATTAAACTCTTTACAAC
>DVOY01000184.1:0-13375 GCA_018237585.1 Apyrrothrix maculosa | reverse complement strand
ACTGGCGTGAGGATTGACTAATATTAATAATTGATAAAAGTCTTGCCAGTTGCCGACACTGTCAAGGCAGGCGAATATGCTAAAACATGGTGTGTTTGTTGATGATTTATTGATATAAGCGTATTTATAAACAACTTCGCAACATCTATCTATTTTGTGCATCTGTCTCGAAAATAGTTGAAGGAGACTGTTAAAGCAACGCGTTTACAAACAGCGTTTAAGAAATAATATAATATTTTTTACATTTGAAGCTGGTTTTGTTACAAAGATGAAACATTTATTATAGTCGCACCCCTTTATAAAACCCCTACCAGTTTTAAAATAGACATATATATATGTTGGGAATAATATAGAAATAAAATAAAAATGAGGAGGAATATATTTCTTCTTTAGTTTTGTTTGACTTACGTAATTAAATATTGCGTTTAGTCTGTTTATTTTTATTCATATACTGAAACTTATCACAAATTATTAAAAAATAAAACAGTAGCGTTTCTCTGTACCAACACACTTAAGTTTTATTGAATGCTTGAATAAATGAATTTTTATCTTCGGTTAGCCTTCTTTAATTAAAAAATTCAGTGTACGTACGAATATTTCCATCTAAAAGAGAACTCCTTAATATTCTAAGGCTATGAGTTCGTTGCTCTCAAACATTTCGGGCTGATCCTACCTCTATGTAGATACACCTATAGATTGCCGAACTGCCTTCGAGAAACAGGCAAAACGCAATATCGCTCTCCCCCTATAAAACACTCTAATTTAAATAAAAAAGCGGCGCCACCTTCCGTATGTCGGTCCTTTTTTATTACGAACCTTTTTTATTTTCGGGTCAGCTAGGGATCAAAGGGGCTCTCCCTCGAGAGAACGCCCGCGCCCTCCGTCGTCTGATTTGCGACCATTCCACCGCGCGCCGATTTGTGAAGAGGGAATACTCCTCAAATTGGGGACTGTTTGCCTGCCTATTAAAATCACTTACCGTTTCAAATGTTCCGGCGAAATTTAAACGTCTCGTTTTATAGCGCCTCGATTTCGTTTTTCATGTTTTCCACTTTAATGCTCTTTGTTCTGTACTAGCGTAATGTAAAATAAGAATTAATGTAATTTATTTTCAAGCCATCCGCTTCAATGAACAATTATGTCTCAGCCGATCGGATTTCAAACGAACAACGTCGTGAATAGGGTTCAATATGGTCGAGGGTAAAGTGAATGCCAGGTGAGATAGAACGTGCGAAAATTCTCGAACAGTGAGCAGAGCAATCGGTAGTGTGTCGTCGCCGCGCTATCGGCGGGTACATCATTCCTCGTTGCGATTTTATTTCGCGAAGACGGCCCCGAGGGGAGGGTTCCGACATCCGTCGAGGTAATAGCTTCCAGATACGAGCACCCTCTCGTGCTCACCTACATGACACAAATGTTCACATCGAAACAATATTCACGTAACGCCAGCAGATCGATAGGACGTGCGACCTCGTGTCACAGATACGCGCCACGAATCTGATAACGAATCTCTCTTAATGCATACTAAATATTCTGTAACGCTCGCGGTACATTTGTTTGTAATTGAAAAGCCGGATCGTTGACACAAGTACGCGGTATAAACAAGTGTATTATGCGTATCTAGTTTATGCAACATTATCTCGAGAGATATGTGAGCAAACACGAGCGCTCGCCGTGTAAATAGACCGTATCTGTTTCCCCGTCGATGGCTTTATAAACAAGCGAGTCGTGAAAACATTTCTCTCTAGTTTACGCCGGCTCTCGCGCCCTCTGATAAAAATTACGACGGGTATAAATCGGAGTGTGGGGTTCGGCGGCGGGTGGGAAACATGAATTTGTCATTTTTTCCGAGACACGTCCGCGAACGGTGATAAATATTGCATTGCAGCCGCTCCGCGAGCCCGCGTGTTGCTCGCGCGTTAACTTCGCCCTCGTCACTTTACGGATCTGTTTATTTTTTCAACGCGAGCTAGTCAGCTAGGGTGCTATTCTTGTGCCGTTCGCAATGATATTATGTAATCAGTTTTACGACTCGCCAGATTTAGGGTCTCCTTGGCTTGTTTCGCACGTTTTGCCCATTTATGAATTTAATTATGACAAATGGCGGTGGTTGTTGAACTGGGCTATAAAACAATTTGAAGGAAGGTTCTTAATTTGTGTTTCGTAATTAGTAAAGTCCTCATTAGTATTAAGACTATTTATTTGTACACAATTTTACAGACTATTTATATTACATATTTACTCTTATTTATATTATATTATTTAGTACATATTTATACATACATAAATTCGGACGCAATATATCTAATGTTCATCTTAGCTATATTAAAACAAAATTAATTATAACAAAATTCCAAAACTGCTGAAACAAATAAAACTTTTTTAAATAAAAGCATTAAACTGTGTTATTGTTATTTTTATGTGGGTAAAGAGGTTTCAGTCTTGCGTTTCAGCGCGCTTTAACTTGAAAGGGTTGTTTGTGCCCAATTCATTTGTAAGAGGCTTTACATATCATCTATTACAATAAAGCTACCAAAAGCCAATAAACTTGTGTCCTTTTGAGCCCTTTTGAGAACTATAAGACAACTATGTTCAATTTGACGATAATAGGCGTTTATCTATAAAAAATGTATAAAAGTTTATATGTAGTTTATCAATCGTCGGGTTACCATAAGTCAAGCTCTCTTGATGCTTAATTTGAGATCAGAGAGCTGGGTGGAGAGATATCCTAAGATATTATTATTATGTATTGTGTGCACGTATACCGTGCTGTTGTGTGCAACCACAAAAACGCAACGACGATCAAGTAACTGGGATTATGCGCAAGAGTCGATAATTGACGTTGCCTCACCCATCGACACAACCGATCCGATTAAGATGTCGTATCGGATAATATGCAACCGCTCCGACACGTGTCCGCCGGTAGGATCTCTTGGGTGTAATGGAGCGTGCTCCCCCGCCGGCGCTTACCCTCTCGCTAGCTTTTATTCTGTACTACATAAAGTAATGAAATCGTTGATACAATAACGTAAAATATAACGCATACTTCATATGGAGTGAGCAGGGGAGATATGTGTTCATCATTCAGATAATGTACCACACCACACGATCCCCTCGTCACCCTAGGTTGACTGAGATACCGTACCATTAGCCCCTGCAGTCCTTAATTTAATGTGCTATTACCATAATCATCACGCCAGGTGCGTTAAGGGGTAGGCAAAGAGCAGCGGTTAACAAATATCTATTCTTACACACCTGACCTACTTCTACAGAAATCACTATATTTGATCGCCGATATCTGTTTTAAGGTGTCATATGATAAAACGATGTGATCCGGTTGAGAATCGAAATTAAATTGTTATTAGTTTTAAATACCCTAAAATAAATAAATAAATATTATAAGAATGTATTATCGTAATAGATTACTCGATAGACTCAGAATACGTCGACAAGCTCAATATAGAGTTCGTAATAAATTTGTTGTTTTATACGTTATTCTTCTTAGCACGAGGAAACTGTAGTACTCGTACGTAGTTCTATTGTCTTGTTTGTAGTTTTATGTGTTGTTTAAATTATAGCCTTCTGGCTGTTGTCTAACGGTGCGTGCGTCACGTCGTCGAATAGGGGTAATTCCATTCTGTACTCTCCTATTTTCGAAAAGCCTCTCTATATTTCACTTAATCCAATTATTCTTTGTAAGTCGATACGTATACTGAACAGATATATAATTAATCTTCTTATATTAATTACGATAAAATTCAAGTAATGTGAATGGTTTTAAATTAGAACCGGTTTATAAAAACCATTTTTGATACCTAATAAATAAATAAACTCCCTAATAAAGCGCTTTTATTTATTTGAAACATATCAAGTTGATTTATTTTAGATTAAAACAAACCGTAAAACTCGGGTGACCGTAACCAATTCGATCATGCGGATGCCACATTTAATAAAACGAGACCCCTAGGGGCGTATAGCAGGCGCTATTGAACTAGGATGTTCGTGCTCGACGTGGTTCGTTAAATCCTTCTCTAGCGTCTTTGATTTCATCGTGATATATTACATAACTGTGTAAGTGTTGTATCGTGATAGAGCGATTTTCCGAACAGATTATAATTTCGTAATCAATCTATCTATTGTGCAATCCGCCGAAGACGAAGTCGAGAAGCAATATCTCCGTAATAGGAGTTTAATGCGCCGCTAACCTCCAACTAACTGCTCTTAATTATTTAAGTGTGTTACAGTGGAAACTTTCCTCTTCTCGATAGCACCTATTAAAACGTAACTAATTGTAGGTTAATGTTATAATTACGAACGCCGATTCATACTTAGATGCTTTGTAATTGCTTCGAATATTATGAGGCATTATGACTTATTCTAATCTTTCGAATGGTCTGGTCTGACAGCCGTTTGTTAATGTATTTAAAAGTCTCCTTTTTTATAATATGGAAGTAGAAGACGAGCATGCAGTCCACCTGATGGTAAGTGACTACCGCCGCCCAGGGACATTTGTAATCAACCCAAGATAAGATTAGATTCCTATCTCAGGTCGACCACAGATGCGCCTCTACCCTTGAGGACTAAGCTGGAATGCCTTGAAAAAGTATGTCTCCCTTACCACACCCTTCTAACCAGAACACAGCAGCGCTTAACACTGCTGTTATAAGGCAGAAACAGGTGTGCCGGTGGTGCCGCCGGTGTCGAACCACAGAGGGTTCTACCACCTTACGTTCTCCTATTTTGTTTGTGTTTATTTGTTTAATAAAGACCAAGATCGTATACGTAAACGTAATAAAATGTAAGTACATTTGCCAAGTTACAGAGCGATCACTAAAATTGTACGAACCCTCACCTTTTCTATATAAAACAAAAGCGATGAAACGCTAGAAATGTAAAAGCTTGGCAAACATAACCAGATGAATAAATCGTTGTGGCACAACATTTCAACCGAACGAAAGCGAAGGGAAATATTTAGCGTAAAAATCTGCACTCTGCGTACGCTATCCATTTATAAATGGAGTATAATCCGCGCGCGTATAGACAGAGGGAAATGTACCGTGAAAACCCAAACGCGGCGAAGCATTTTTCTCGTGACAAAAGCTTTCCAGCCGTGTCTGCTGCTCAACCACATTCCAACACTACAATGCATATAACACTTTTTAAGCTTTTATTTACGTAATGTTTAAAATATTGCACATAGTAACACGAGATTTTATAATAAATTACTTTTCGTCCAATTATAAAAGTTAATTCTCAACGATAAGCCCTCGTTCTAAAAGAAGATTATAAACGTAGCTTATCTCTTATTCGCTTCTATATCTGTCATTTTTTAATTAGATATCGAAAAGTTGTAAAAGTAAGTACCTTAAAGTATATTGAAAAATACCCCCTGATCCAATCCCCGATCTTGAGCAAACTTTAATTTGGCAGATAATACAAACAGCGAAGTTCGCGACGAGATAAGTGAACCGATGAAAAAGTCGTTAGGGAGAAAGAGTCGGAGCCGGAGCCCTCCGAGGCGGAGTGCGAGCCCTAGTGTTTAATCACTTCTGAAATAAAAGCACGCGAGGAAAAATATCGTGGTAAGGCATGAACGCCACGTTATTGTCATTCATAACAAGCGAGTGGGTGGCGGGAGGTCGCGGCGCGCGGAGTGTGAGGCTGCGAGCGAGCGTGTGCCTCTCAATGGCTGCGGGTCGTGTCATGCCAGCCGTTTCGACGCGCAACCCTTTGTGCTCCTGCCTCTAGTTTAGTTTTCTCGCCTAACACAACCTACTTTTAAAGCACGTCAACTTTTAATAACGTTCGCTCTGAATTTTTGACATTTGTTACTCGCATGCGTCTTATAAAGTATACATAACATACGATAATAATGTTGGATTGTCCATAAAATACTCTTCATATACCTACGTAAATATTTCCATGTAATATAACTTTTTACATTTTATGACTATTTACAAGTTTATATTAAGTGTTGAATATAAGACGCACCTAATAAAAAACTAGTCACCCTGCCATTTGTACTTACATATTAAAATCGCTTTAGTAAAAACGTCCTCCAGCTAAGTGGTGCTCGCCACCTTTTGACACACAATAAATCACAGCTGTGAGCGGCCAATAAAAAATATGTTCCACCCTCTGCGAAAAACCAATTAATTTTCGGCGGCTAAATAAAAGATTGGGTTCGTCCGGGTGTGAAAAAATCGAGCTCGACAAAACGAACGACGAGAGGGTAGCGAGCGCCAGCGAGCAGCAAGAGTGCGGACGTGCAGCGGGTCGCAGCGGATAATAATAAAGTTAAACGAGACGAGATAGAAATGGGAAGCGCGGGAAAACGAGGAAAGTGGAAAAAGGGGAATAATGGAGAAGGAGTAATCAATTTCGCCCAGTCGTCGCTGCCGCCGGCGAAACTCTCATTTAAATTTTAAAATATCGCCGCGTTGAGGGGGACTCGTGGAGGACTTTTTAATTTAGCCCCGCACGGTTAAAAATGCGCGACGTTCTACGGTGACACATCAATTCACTTTGACCGCCGACACTAACTAAAACCACGAGGAACAGTAATGGCTACCCCATTTCGTTAAGATGATTATGTGAACACTTCGTCTTCGTCTTCCTTTCTTTTCTCATGAAAACTGTTGCTGTTATTTTCCATTGTTATTTCACAACCGTTGCGTTCAGTTAGTATTAAGGAAACTTTAACTTGGTTTTTTATAATTCTTATGTTCTTACGTATGTATTATAGAATACTTAAGAGTTAATAATGTAATTATTTTGGGGCTGTTAACTGATTTTAAATAGCCGGAAGCTTTCATAATTGTTACTTAATATTTCTATGCTATTATAGTAATTGTAGCTGAAGGTCTATGTAGTTTCTAAACTTCAGTTTCTTTTTCAGCAACAACGACCAGATTTACCTCGACTCCTGCAACAGATGCATGCAGCGCATTTACCAACACATGGGGCGCCGCCCCTTCCGCTTCTAGGGCAGGGTGCACTGCCCCCAGCGGGGCTCCTGGGTTTAGGAGTACCGCACCATCCCCTTTCAGTGTTGGCCAAGCCTCCCGAAATCCACAGACCTGACGATAAGGGAAACGGTGAGTAGAAAACATCAACTGCACATGTAGCTATAAATAAATTTTAACATTAGGTTATAATTTACCTATTTTTAATAAGTAGTCATTTTGAAGATTTCCATAAAGACAAAGGTCGATTTTCTGTTGAAGTATATTGTGGCTTCGAAACTGTATAAAAACGAACAAGAATCATAACAGATCGATACATGAGATGAATATTTTAAGAGCTGTCGTGTTTGTGCTCTCGTCTTGTTTGCCATGCGCCACTCGCTGGAGACTATTAGAGCCTCCCCGTCCCCGCCTTCGCTCTCGGCTCCGCGTCAGACGTCTCCGATCCCACTTCTGTTTCAATATTTACCACCTTCGAGAGGCTTTTTGAACTCACTGTTTGCGTGTTTTCGGATCGCTGACGGCTCCGATTCGTCCGATATTGCTTTGAGAGTATGAATAAGTCACTTCTTTAAATTGGTGTCTATCTATATACCCGGGTGTTTGCTTAGATTATGTAAACAGGCCAAATATATTGCCGTAAACGTAACCGAATAAGATTTTTGATAGGCGTGATGGAATCGTCTCATCGATCAGTACGCAAATAGGCGATTCTATGTTGTCACTGTGGAGCAAATAAATTCGCACAATAACAGGAAACGGGGTTCGAGTTGAGCGAATAATCCTCGCGAGCGGGTACGAGAGAGCGCCACAAATGAAAATGTAACACAGAAATGGATTTGGAAGCCGCCCGTCGCTCCGGTTAATTACAAAAGCAAGCGGTAATCTGCGCTCTGGGATGTTCCGGCTTAGCGCCCCCCCGCCTCCCCGAGCTCTCCTCCTGCCACTTCCCTGGCTAATTTGTGCCATTATCGGTGTACTGATGTAAGAGTTACCGCGCAGATGGCCCCCCCTCCCCGCTCGCCCCGCGCCCGTGCTCAATTAATTATTCCTTGCTGGTGTGAGCGTCGCGTGTTTTAGTCAATTAGTAACGTAATTTTGCGGGTGACTTGAGTATACGCCGACGCGGACCGACTAAAACACCACATTTTAACGCTTGCTTAATTATACATATAGCAATTCAAATAGGTACAATGTTTTATGGACAACCATTATTTTGACATTATGATACATAGGTCACATTGTATTCCGTTTTATGGGAGGATATTAAAGCTTGAAACAGATCAGAGCGTGGAGGGCAAATTTAACAATACACATTTAGATATGATTAATTTGAAATCATACAATCACGCCTGTAATCCCCGATGACGTAGGCAGAGGAATGTAGGACACTCCCACGCTACACCAGTTACGTTTACGTCCTATTATGGTGATTCTATTGCCATACAGTGGGCACAAATCCAGACTCCGAGCCACTACAAGAAAATCTAAATAAGAAAGATCCAATAGTACCCGTACCCGCCCTGGAATTAATTTGTAATCTTTTATAATAATATTGCACATATACTCAGGAGTTCAGTGCCACGACTGTGGATAGTGGATATAGCTAGTTACCTGTACAATAATTAAAGCATTTAATTTGATTGTAGCAACATAGAGCTCACAGCCCTTTGTGTTCTCCGTGCCTACTCTCCTATCCAATTACCGTTAGGCATATGTCGGATAGATTGCGCATTAATCGAGGATTGCATCGGCCGCTGCTCACACTGGACGGGAATTAACTGAAGGGGCAATCGCTTTGATGTTCAGTGATGTTATCATACACGGATAGTTTCAATCCGTTTTTATTAATCAATACTACTCATTTTCCGCTGACTGCGTGTAAGTGGATTGTTATTTGTCGTCGTGAAATCAGACCTTCTATGGTTTCTCTGTTGGTTTCGGAGCTCAAAATGAGAAAGCTTACCCATTTTATTATTAGGCTTATATTTGACCACTGGTAAATATTCCGAAACCAATTAATATAAACCGATTAATGTTCGTACGATTGACAAATGTTTAATTGTACAGTATTTAAAATCTACAACCTTGCGATAACTTATAGATAAATATATTAACGTTCAAGGAAAACATCGTACGGAAACCTGCACACCTTAGAGTTAAAAAAAAATAATGCTCTCTAAAGTTGTGTAAAGTCTGCCAAACCGCACTTGGCCAGCATGGCAGAGTATGGCCTTAATCCTCTCATTCTGAGAGGAGACTTGCGTTCAAACAGTCGAATTATAAAAGTGATGAATATATAAATATCGAATAGATAATTAGGTTTATAAACTTAGCACTTTAATTGCCTTTAATATTACTGTTCGACAATTGTATCAAATAGCATTCATTACTTAGGTTTATGGAGATTTGAAATGATCTATTTTAATGTTAATAATTTTACTTAAACTTACACTTACGCTTACAATTAAAATGACTCAATTATTAAAATCCGAATTCTAATTTAAAAATTATCACTCAATTCTTGAAGGAACATCACCTTTCTCATTTACCTCTCTAATAATAGGGTAGTGAATATTGTGCCCGGAATATCCATATGCGGACCTACGATTGTATATGTGTACGTATGTGAATGAAGGTAATTAAATCTGTATGACGATAGTGACAAAGGCTCCAATGGAATTCAACGAGAGAATGTTAAAGGCGAGCGGCGCGAAACAAAGCGTCATGGAGTCATATTGTATCATATAACTGTATTTGAATTTTGGGAATATTGAATAGATACCTTTTTGGTTTGACATGTTCTTCTCACGCAGTAACGCGGCGAGTATGTCACTTCTTCGGTCAGCGTTATTTCAGTCGTGTATCAGTATGGTCTCACATACTGATGTGACCCCTATAAGATGACTGATATCTTTACGAATGCTGTGATACAGAGATATTATTCCTAAGAATATAATAGCTGTTGTAATTATTTACAAACTAGAAAAAAATCCTATGCATCATTTGCACACTGTATTGATCTTGATCAAAATCGAACACGTACTTACTATGATGGCTCTGAATACCTCTCTTTTAATAATGCATCCTGCGTCTTATTGAACAAACGAACAACACATTATATTAATAGACGTATGTAACACTAATAATCCTACATATAGGGAATAAACAATAGATGTGGTATAATTGAGGATGTATTGTGTACGACAGTGACGGGGTGGACGCGGAGGTGGTAACAAAGCGAGTGACGCGGCGGGGTGTGCGTGACGCGGACGCGGCGACGTCTCGTGCAATATTCATCGGCCACTTTACTCCCGGCACCGTAACGTCACCGCCTACGTGCACTGTCGCGTCACGACTATATCACGTCCATCACAGCTTAAATAGATACACACTGATAGATAGTGAGTTGAAGCCATTGAAAGATAATAGCATTCCTGTTATTTACGTTTGAGTGATGATACATTTTAGTTATACCTATACAACGGCGGTTTTATATTACTTTTATTAATCACTATTAGAATAACAGTATACGTTTATAACAATATACTTTTTGTTTGTGCCGGCGATAGAAGACATTTTATAAAGAATTGCAAATACTAGGTAAACAAAAGCGGGCTTCACTAGGTAAGCGATCCCTTCCAGGTAAATGTAGGGCAGAACAAAAGAAAGTTTGGTAATAAGCATAGGGGTGTGCGATAGTAGAAAGACCAGCAATTAATTTGTACAACAAAATTGAACCTTGTCTACTTTATTTCTTCTATTAAACATTAGTATAAAAACGAATTCCGGAGAACATGGTGAGAACACAACATTTAACGCACAAAACGACGAATAATATGCTTGTAATGTTTTGGTTAAGTTCATAAGCAATGAGTAAAACGTGTTATTAGATAAGATCATCGTCCAAAACCAACTTTCAACTAAATTAAACATAAAGTTTGACCATTATATACAATATGTAATTAATTATAAATTGCTCTTTCGCAGGTATTAGCTCGGCGGAGGAGAGACATGTGAGTATAAAATTCTGATTTAAAAAAACACATGAATTTTAAAATTCGAACGAGAGAATTTTGCTTTGAAAAATTCTCCAACAGGCGTACTAGCGTTCCATTGGGGAATGCGGAGAGGAGTGTTGCGCTCGAACACGTTGATTTCATAACACGGTGCTGGTTGAAACAAGTGGGTGGTGCAAGTGCCGCACCCCGGAACCGACAGGGCTGGCGCGCTCGGATCATATTTCATTTCTGAATTATTTTCATTTCTCACTAACTGAAGAATGTTTTATACACAAACGTCCTAATCAGTAGGATTAGCCAAATTGACAAGATATTGTACATTTCACGTTTGTACTCTTACCTGCTCTTGTTATTTTCGAACATTATTTTTCATATATTATGTAGTTCCTATCCGTCTCCGCACGGTACACCTATCAATACAAACAATCAGAGCGGGTCATAGTATCATTAGGTTATCAGAATACGAGTTCGAAACTTATGTACGTATGTATATGACGTCCAACACATTCTTAGTTTTAATTCTCCGACGTAAATAACGATGTTTTTATTTTAATACAAGGAAATTAAAGCATATTGTACACAAGCAGCCCTCGAGCGAAGTGTGCTCGTGGAGTGCGTTAGGCGAGGTGTTGCGAATGTCGGGTATCGCTGCCAGGGGGCGCCACCCTCGTGCACGCGCCGTGCCTCTGCGAGCGGAGTGCACGCGAATCGATACCCCAGCTGCCATTGTCTTCACAACTAACCTACTTCTGATGACTGAAACCCAAAACACAGCGCGGGGTGAATCTATGTGACAATGTGTAGGTACCACTTGCGGTTTATGCACGCAATGAAAGTATGATCAAAGCTATATTAAATCTTGGCAGTGCCTTATATTTGTGTAAATATTATTTTTTAAAATGTTTGTACAAAAATGTAACTGATACAGGATGTTCGAAATGCCAAATGGACTCGATTCGTGTGCTGAACGAAATATGTTGAAGGTATCCCAGCCGCGGTGTAATGTAGGAAAGTTTTACAAGTCAGTTGTGGCATGTTCTGCGAAACTTGAGAAATGTTAAGAGTGAAATACGTCTCAAATAAGAGAGGACCGAACATCGGTGAGTCCGATCGCAAAACTGTCGATATGTGTAAACATACTATTTTACCGTTACGTTATATTTATTTGACATATTTTTGTAAAATATATATTTTAAAGTAGTAAAAAAAACTACAAACGAAACCCACAAGCATGGGCTATTAGAAAGAAGACATTCATCACCAATCGTTTCTGCAACACAATAGGTCAAATACAGAAAGACATGCAACAATAATAACAGGAGAAAACAATCTAATCCTTAAGGATTGCCCAAAAGGGAACACTGAAAGAACTTGTACTGTTGTAAGGTGCGCCGTGCAGTTCCCTTATTATATTAAAAGTCACTCATAATGCGAACAGAATATTGAATTCGTTGCGAACGGTACTAAATTGTCGAATTCGCTAATACAATATACTCAGCACGTTTCAAAGCATTCATACAATGATATAACAGAGTGAAGTTTTGAACAGACTTAGTCAGCTGTGGCGTATAAGTTGAGAGCTACTCGTACGTATGTCGGGGATGCAATGTGACCCGGATAGAGCGGAGTGCGGCGGTGCGGCGGTGCGGCGGTGTTGGCAGTCTGCTCACGGAGCTGTCGATCTGTGCAAACACGCGGCGAGCTGAGTAATGCACGGACGCGCCTTACAATCTGAAGCGGGGGGTGGGGAGGGTGACTGCACGCCGTAATAAAGTTTACATAAACCGTCTTGGCTGCGGCGCGAGGGGGCGTCACGTTACACTCCTCGTTCGTGCTTCGCCTGTTTGTCCGTTGTGTTTTTACTGCAAATCACGGCCTCAGCTACACTGTTGCAGCCCGCGCGTGTTTATTTCCAAGCATATCACGTAGTGTTTTCGGTTTGAACTACGTACGTCCATTCAATATTTTCATTTTGAATAGTTGTAAACTTTTAAATTACGAGAGTTTATTTGCTCGTTTCGGTTTGGAAAATACTTACGAAACAACATTTGTTTTTGTTTTGTTCCAATCCGTAAACGGCGTTGATTATTGTTACACGAACGTGCTCATACGTCTACGCGTCCTGAAAGCGAACTGCTAAATTTCCACGAAATAACTGGGATTAGGAGTGCCAATTTACACCGAAACGAAATTGAGGAGCGGCCCCTTTAACAGGCCCTTCCACAATCTCATTTGGGTAACATAATAACTGCGGATTTATTTCTGCCGCACGCTCATTCGCTGTCAAATCGCGCCTAATATTCAATTTAGCGCCCGAACCACACAAAAACTGCTCCGAGCCGGTTCATTACGCCGCGCATCTCGCCTCTTCATCCTCCTTACCTTATC
>DVOY01000183.1:0-13382 GCA_018237585.1 Apyrrothrix maculosa | reverse complement strand
CAAAAACAAAGATCACAGCAAACGATAAAAATAACAACTTAACACAAACATAATAAAAAAAAAGAAACGAATTTTTATCTTTCTTTGAGAAATTAAAATAAATGTCTTTACACTCGTTAAAAAGGTGCAGATGAGCCGCGGTGAAAATGATCGATAGAAGATCGCGTGCAGATGCGAACTTACATTATTCAATAAAATATATCGTAGCAAAATATTGACGAAGGACAGCGGATGACGTAACACGTGTCAATAGATAGTGGTGACGCGCGACGCCAGTGTTGCCAACGTAACGGCGTAACCTTCGCGTACTGAGAGATCTACTAACACGATGTATAAAATGAGTTAGATAAAAGTGATAGTTTTTTTTGTATTTTTTTAGGAACTGCACATTAATGTGTGGACTTAGCTGCGATAAGTATGTTCGGGAGGCGGGCGGGGCCCGCGGCTCAGTGGGCGGCGCGATCGCGCGCGGCTGCGGGCGGCGAGCTGGGCGCCGCCAGCACCGAGTGGCGCGCCGTGCTCTGGCCGGCGGCCGTCACGCTCGCGACGCTGTGCTTCGGGATGGTAAACGACTGAAGATCCTTCGTCTTGATGCTGTCGTAGATGCGGACCAGCTTGCTCGCGTCGATGCCCTCGATGATGTTCAGCGGCCGGCCGTGGGTGGCCGGGGACGAGGTGACCACCAGGCCGGGCATCTTGGCCGCCGCGCCGCGCGCCGGCTCGGCGGCGGGCGGAGTCGCCGCGGGCGGACTCGTCATATGCTGGGTTATAGAATGACTCTTCAGACCTTGAGCTGTTTTATAGCTTTTGCCGCATTGGCACTTGTACGCCTTTTTTATCCTAATAAAAGAAAAAACAGATTTTAAATAACTGAGTTTCTAATACAAGTTAAACAAACAATACATGTAATACCTACCTATGTTGATATAACAGTAACTATTATGTAAAATGAGCGATAATTGTTAACTAAACCGTGCAAATAGATGTTCAATTGATTGTAATATACTTAACAAACAAAGCAATATTTTAAAACTTTACTACTATTGATCTAGGACTACCACCACAAAAACTGAAACTTACTGAATATGTATAATAGTTTTGATTTTATATTATTTCTCGTCTTCATACACATAATATCAATTAAAGTTTAACAATGATTTATTTTATTTACACCAAAAATACATAGCGAAAATAAGCTACGAAGCTCACTATTTAACACTAAACGCTTCTAATTCATGTACCAATTTTCTCCAGAAATATTCTTGGGCAGACAAACGTTTCTTGGGTCCGTAAGGGACTTTCTGTCTATATTGATATGGCGATTGCAACACTGGAAACGTTCTAAGGATAGAAGCAAAAAGGTCAATTGAAAATAATATTATGAATTAAAAGTTCATAAGACCGTCGTTTAGAACTTGTCAAATCATCATCATCATCATCAGCCTATCTCAATCTACTGCTGGACTTGGCCACCCCTGAGAGGTTTTTGCCCATAATCGCCACATGTGGTACGCGGATTGGTGATCACTGAAACGGCCTAGCCTATGCTGCTATTTCTTGCGGGACGAAGAAAGAATACATATCCCGACCCCGTGCTGAGATAACAAGATGTCGTAAGAGGCCACGAAATCAGGCGTGGGCTGTTCGCGCTATGACGCGGCCTGCCCAGCCACGGCTGAATGTTATCATAAATGCATAACCCAAGCAACCAATAACTAGAAGCTACATTTGGATACGTATTCGCATACTTAGCCCTTTCGCAGCGATCATTGCACATTTTATATAAGATTTGGCAATAATGCAATTTTGCAAAATTCTTGGATAGGCTAATTTATTTACATAAATTGAGGTATAAAGAATTCTGTTCTAAAAGTTGGTCTGACATCAATTGAATCACCTGTTTACTTGCAAAACAGACAAGACTCCTACTTTTTCACACTACGTATAAGTTCAGGTTATATGACTCTATAAGACAATTGTCCTGTTAATCCATGTACTCACTTGCCATCCTTCTTGTGACCATTCTTGGAGTGGTACTTGATGCCGTTGACGTTTTTGTAACGTTTCTTGCAGCCAGGGACCGGGCAAGCAAAGGGCTTTTCTTGTGCCGCAGCGCCCAGAGCTCCGGAACTTGCATTAGCATTCATCCTTTAAGAAAAATTTTCATTACACATAAACAGAACACACTGACATAAGATGTTTTGCAGGATGCAATCATTGGCTTTTTGAGCTATTATTAAATTCATTAACTGTGTCAATTGGAGAAAATATATAATGTCTTACACTTGAATAAGGTACAAACTTTTACAAAAAAACACAACAAATATATGGGATTTTGGTAATAAGTTGGGGGAACACTTGCACCCAGTAGTGGTACTAAAAGATGTTGCAGCCTATGTCATGAAACAACAATATTGAAAATAATTTATTTATGCAATATGTATGTTTACATATGTATGTATACATATGTATGTATACATATGTATGTATACATATGTATGTATACATATGTATGTATACATATGTATGTATACATATGTATGTATGATATCTATTGGGAATTGAGTTGATATATTACATAAAAATGTTTTTGTTACAATGTAATATTACAAAATATAAATAATTATAATACTTTCAAATCAATATTGATACTGCACATTAATTCAAGCTGTGATAATTACGTACTTGACGCCATATCGCAGTATAAAATCTGAACTGTATTCCTCAACAGTTGTCCAAGAGTCATTGCTATCTTCAGATGGACTCATGAGCTCGTCTTCATCTATTTCACTGCCTGAAATTGAGAAAATAGGATATTTTAGAGCAGTACATAAACAAGCCAGTTGGTTAACTGGTTAATTGACTTCAAAGCCAAAAGAAGGTTGTTTATTTGTTTACCACTCAGAACAAAGTATTATTACACTGTAAATAAAACGTAACATCACACCTGAAATCCCGTGAGAGTTAGTAAGAGGTATGTAGTGCACTCCCACATTTCCCCAATTACATTTATGTCCCATTATGAAATAGGTGGTGAATCTATTGCCATACATTGGGCACAAATCCAAACTAAGAGCCGCTACTAGAAATTTTAATAAAATAAATCCAATAGTACCCAACCCAAGATTTGAACCCAGGACCTCTTGATTGGCCATCACGGTTGCAACCAACACAAGCAATGAGGTAATCAATGTTATTACAATGTCTGGGTGTAAAATCATCTTAATTTAAAAATGTATACCTGTGTTTATTAGCTGTGTGGTCACTGCAATTCAGGCTTTTCCTAGTTTAGGTCAATAGCTGTGTTAAAATTATGCCAGGATAATCTTATTATATGGAAGATGATATTACAAACTTATGAAACAGAATTCTAATTGTTTTCTAATACCCATAATTTAAACACCCAAAAGAATAATATTGCAACAGTAAACAGCATTCATTTAATTATTTACATAAAGAAGAATATGTGTAAAGTTATAAACAAAGCCCTGAAATATGACTTTCTAAACAAACCTTTTTATACCATTAACAAATCTTTAGGGATAGAATATCTATATACAATATAAATATTGTATATTAATATAAATACTGTAGGAATATCACTGGTAACAATTCAGTGCTTTAGATCCCGAGGTTTGGTTAGGTTGTCAATCAAGCAGTCAGGAGCTGTATTTATAAACAAAGTTAGAAATAATTGATGGAGTGCCTACTGATGACAGCCTTATTGGTCAAATAGCTGTGAGCTTAACTGCTGATTGAGTTATCCTAGTTTCAAGTCCCTCGTTGAGTGCTATAGGATTTTTCTAACTTAAATTTTTTAAAGAAATTTGTAGTAGTGACTCAGAGTCTGGATTTGTGCCTGGTGTATGGCAATAGACTCACCACATATTCCAAAAAGGGACATAAACATAATTGGTGAAACATGGGAGTGTACAACACTCCTCTGCCTACATCTTCGGGGATTATTGTGATATGATGTTTATAGAAATAATTGATTATCAACAGATACATAACTATATAATGATAAAAGTTTGAGTTTTGTTCAAATTGTCTGATAGTTATAAATATTTGTTTATGTATTTTGTGTCCTAAGGTTACGTTTGTTACATGTCGTAAGGTTAATTCTGTCATCAAGGACTAAACTTACTGTACTTAGCACCTTAAAAACAGATTGGATCCTCTACAAAAACATGTAGGTACCTATACATTTTCTATGAAATGTGTAAGATAAATTGTCTTCATGTCTTCACTAAAAGAACAATAGAATAGTATCTTCTAAGTTGTGTGTTTCTTGAAAATAATAGCCTGAAACTTATTGAGAACTAATCATGATTATCTAGGCAAGAGTAGTTCATATATATAATTTCCAATAAGAAAATATGACTGACAGCGATCAGACATAAGCAGTATGAGGCAGCAGTGATCCTCACAGAATCTTTTGTTAGTAGTAAAAGTCTTGAAAATTATTAACTGAAAAACTTTGTCACAGAAGACTATGAATATAACTGAATCTGTACTTAGGTTTTAAACTTTTAACCATATGACAATATTCAAAGACTGGGCAATCTTCTTTATGTATCTATGAATACATTATACCTAATAGTTTTAATATAAACTAGTATCACACTAGTATTTGTGCTTAATAATTACTAAAATTGGACCTGAACAAATATAGTAAACATATGGTGATTATGACTTAACTGTAAGTGTAGTTTTGATACAAACAATGCAGATAATAAACGAATAAATTATTCGTGCAATTCAGTACTGATAAGATTTACCAGTGGGTGTACTGCTACGAACTGATGGCGTTTTGGGGGCAGATAACAGGCGCCGGCGGACTTCAGTTGTGGGAGGCATACTGTGCATCTGCCTCCGCGTCGCCTCTGAGAGGAAACGCTTGATGTAGCTCAGTGGAACCGACGCCGGCTGTGACGCTTCCTTCTGCTCCACTACAGCAGGATCGTAGTCTGTAACCGGTATATTTGTTGATTGTATGACAACAAATATATATCAGCTGTTTTATGTTTACGTGGATTTTAGACCGCCACGTATGCGATTCACCGGTGATTAAATTTTAAAGATAGTGACAAAAATACATCGTAAACAAATAAAACTCTGAATCGACACCACTGTTTCCCGCAATTATTTAATTTTAGGTATCCATAAAAATATACATCAGTGTTGACAACTTTCAAACATTGATAAGAAGGGAGGGTCATCACATATTTAGCGAACAATAAATACACACTAAATGCCACAAATCCACTCTTAATTATGAATTACCTATATGTACATCTTCTATGTGCCAAATTAAGTCCACTAAACTTGGAAATACAATGCCACAGCCATTATATGTACAGATGTTTGTCATGAAGACGGCCATGTCGTAAGGTGGATAATGCACTAGTCAAACGCGTGACTGCTGTGTTTCCTTATTGTCATTTCCGTATTTTCTGTACTTTATAATATGCATATACAAATAATATCAAACATGAAATTCAAATAAAAAATTATAATTTTTATTCAGAATAATAAGAACAGTACGCTATTAATATTTTTTTTATTTAAAAGGATCCCACACGTATGTCAACCGCGCAGGTCAATCAATAGTTGGCTGCGCCGATCGGAACTGGCGCAGTATGCGCAAACCGACCAATGAAAAAGCTCGATTTTTATTCTGTTTCACTTCACCACTCAGAAATTGAACATTCCAAAGGCCGGTCTCCTCCTTCTCGGTGTTCTTTGGTAAGTGTAGTAAAAATTAGTGAATAAACTAATCGTGAAAAAGTGTTGAAATCTCAAGACACCAGCAAATAGAAAGTGCTTTTTTATAAAAGGAAAGGTTCCCTGTGGGTGTTAGTGCAAATATTTTTTTGTGATCTTGTAAGTGGCCACATAAAACGATTATTAAATCCTTTGAAATTGATCGCCGGATCGGCCATTTTCCATCGTCTTTCATTATGTCATCGCCGTTGATATACGCTAAATCCCGCAATAAAATACAGTGCGTAGTGATCTCAGATTCGTATTATTTCAGAAGTGTAGTTTGTGTTCGACCTAGGTCTCTGTTACGTAGTCTTGTAAATTACGTAACGCTCTGCGGTCAAACTGTCAAGTATTCCCACGTCTAGATCTTAGTTTTTCAACCGCGAACTTACCTACTAGAGCTACAGTCAATATCAATCATTAATTTAGTACTCGTTTTGTTACAGTTGTCGCTCGCCGCACCCAAATAACTTTAAAAATGCTGTCTGCTGCTAGATTGATCGCCCCTGTGGCCAGGTCTGCTGTAAGTATTTCTGATTCTATTGACTTTTCTGAACATTTGTAAAACTTAGAATAACTCGGCTAAAAATCAATTCATAATTTCAAAAAGCTGTATTCATGTTTTGTACTTTCCATTGAAGATTCCCCATTTTACCGGCTTTTATTTTATTGAATATGAATAACAATTACCGTTAAAGATTTTTTTATGGACCAGTTTTCATAGATCAATGCAGGGCCTCTATTATATAATTACATAATCAGAATTTATTTATCATTAAAGGACTATTGATAACAATTTCTTTTTGACAATCTATGATAATGCTTAAATATTAGTAACATTTTAGGAGATATTGATTTTTGGTTGTATAATCTTTTTTTAGAACCACACCTATTGTCAATGTCAAGATATGAACTTGGCCATTGAAGATAGTTATGAGCATTGATGATAATATTGTTACAGATCTTCTGCAATACAGCTTTGGTGAGGCCACTGGCAGCAGTGCCCACACACGCACAGATTATCCCAGCTGCCCCTGTTCAGCTCTCAGCTGTGCGCTCCTTCCAGACCACCTCAGTCACAAAGGACATTGACTCTGCTGCCAAATTCATTGGTGCTGGTGCAGCAACAGTGGGTGTAGCAGGTTCCGGTAAGCAGACATGTTTAACGTTTCACAGTCCATGTTCTATCTATACTTATTTCATTATCTGCTAACCAACTGTACATGAGCATATAACCTTTAAAAACACATGTCTTCCATATTTCTGTTACCAACAGTTGTGTTTAACAAACTATTACATCAAATAATAAGTATTAACTAAAGTATTACATCAAATAATATCACTAATAAGAACAACTGTTCCCGTAATAATGTGTTAGGCAAACTTTTATGTAATGGAACTTATGAAGGTTGCATAACTGGTATTGATTTTCTCCCAAGTAATTGAATGAGTGGTTTTTTAAAGTTCAAACTTCCTCTTTTAATTTGCTCGCAGTTTTTGTGTTGCCTGCAAGAATCTGTATTGGTGTGGTGTTTGAATATTTGATTATTGGATATTCATGCAATTCTTTTTATCTTGCATGTTTTCCCATAAGAGACAGGCCGAGTATTAGTACACTTCCACTATTCACCTGTTATTTTTTATGTCCCACTATGGAATATTGGGTCCGTCCATTCCCATATACCAGGCATGAATTCAGACTAGACTGACCAAGGATTTCTAAGTTAGCAAATCCCAAAGTGTCTGATGGACCTCTCAGGACACTACCTTTTGCTTAACAGTCACACTAACAACCATTCAACCAATAAGGGAGTCCAGACCAAGCAAATTCTCCCTGAACCCAATAATATTCTCCTATGCTATAATGGGATTTGCACTATCCAAATCAGTAGCCCATTTCTGTTTGATTATTGCATTCTATTCTATAACTATGCTTTAAGACCTAACACTGTTCCTAACATAATAAATTTTGTATAGTGTGTATTAACTGCAATTATTGTGATCATTTAATACTACATCATGATTAAACTATTTTAATTACATGAAGATCATTAAGAAGATGAGTTGCTTTAATATTGTAATGTGATTAAACTGTTTTAATTACATGAAGATCATTAGCAAGATGAGCTGCATTGTATTATAATAGTCATAGTAACAATTTACACTCACTACTGTTCATTATTACAATTGTTAAACACTTACAATTTCTAATACATGTTTTTATTATTGCAGGTGCTGGAATCGGAACAGTGTTCGGTTCCTTGATCATTGGCTATGCCAGGAACCCCTCTCTTAAGCAACAGCTCTTCTCATATGCCATCCTGGGTTTTGCCCTGTCTGAGGCCATGGGACTGTTCTGTCTTATGATGGCCTTCTTACTGCTGTTCGCTTTCTAAGCTACTTACTTTTAAGAACACTACTACTGCCATCCTATATGAGGTTTCAGTGTATACTATCTAGAGTGGACGGCCATGGAATCGAATGTATGGAAACCTCACCCTTATAGTGATGCAAGGACTGATGTGTGATGTGTTACACTTACCAGTGCATCAACAAGAATGCAATTTATTTAATTATGTAGTATAATAATGAAAATCTGCAAAATAAAATGTTGTATGTAACATTTAATTAAAGCTACAGTTATTCCTATTCCTGATTGATGTAGGCTGTTAATTCTGAATCATGTGTTAATCTCAGTGTAATGAAGTTGAAGCCGTTGATGATATAACTATAAGCCAGTACTATCACATTTTCGCGTGTGAGTATTGTCATCGACTTTGCACTTATTATACAATTTGAGAATGTCAGCATTATTGTACATTTTTAGGGCGATTAAATGATACAAAACAATTTTATTGGGCGTGTTTTGCTACATCTCGTTATCTTTCTATTTATAACAATTCACAAAGCTTTACACAATTAGGATATTGACAATAGAAAATTACTTAGATAGAAATAGAAATCAATTGAAAATTATAACTATTGATTTAATTATAGCTCATTGAGTGACTGAATTGGTGGACTAGTCACACTGTCAGTTTCACCTTTCAGCACCGCATGTCATAACAGGTCAGACACACTGGTTTTCAGGCACTGCAGTATGGATCACAAGAAGTAGTACTCCATGTAGTCAACCAAATGCTGCCCAGCCTAGCTGTATCCTCCTCTTGGCTTCCTTAAGTCGCTCATAAAGCTATGCTTGAAGTCTCTGAAAGATAGAATCAGAAATGATACTATCCGATGAGAACCAGAGTCATCGACATAGCTCAAAGGATTAGCTCATTAAAGTGGCAATGGGCTGGGCATATCTGCCTAAAAACCGGTAAGCGGTGAAGTAAGCGAGTTCTAGAGTGAAGACCGCGGCTCGGCAAATGTAGTGTAGGAGCCCTCCAGCCAGGGGGGGTGACAAAAGGCAGCAGGCAGAAGCTGGATGCGGCAAGCCGAACACAGAGCGCGATATCGCTCTTTGGCGGGAGGCCTAAGTCCAGCAGTGGACTGAGATAGGCTGATGATAATTTAATTATAATCTCGACAGTTAATTTTCATAATAATTTACATAAAAGGTGAGACTGGATCATAATTGGTCATCTCCTTAATACAATTTTGCAATATCATAAAAGGACAAATACGAATTAAAATATTCGACCATTCAGTACCATAAACATTCAAGATTAATTTAAGCCAATTATAAATTGCTAGGAAAATAAAGTACATACTTAAATTTTGCTCATTCCTGCCTAAGCGACTCGACATCAATAACACAACACAACTTAAAAAAAAACTGACTTATTACTTTACTTCGAATAGAGAAGCTACAGATTCATCCAAGATGTACAAGGGAAGAAACCGAATGGACGCAACAAGGCAGCAAATAAATACTAAACAGTAAAGTTACAAAATCTAGTGAAATACTGCGGCGTTGGACATATGCTAAAACCTTACTGGCACTAGCTTCTAGATGTAAACAAAAATTGCAATAGCAATATGTGTATGATGAGAGTTATTTCAAATGGCAAAGTGGTGCATTTTGGTGGCCACATAGGAAGCAATGGTAGGTTGTTGACATTTGACCACTTCCAATTGCAGGTCTTCACAGAATGATGCAGTAAACAACATCGGATCTCAATTCCAATAAATTGTATATCATCCCCAACCTTCATTTTAGTAGTCGTAACTACTCCTCAATGCTCTGTAAGATATGAAGGTAGTCTTCTCAACCGACTTTTCCAACTAAGGAATAATAACAGATTTTAACAAACCTTCATTTTAGTAGTCGTAACTACTCCTCAATGCTCTGTAAGATATGAAGGTAGTCTTCTCAACCGACTTTTCCAACTAAGGAATAATAACAGATAGCTAGTGTTGAAGTAAATAGATACTATTAATTTAGGGACACTTAATCATCTCAGATGTTCACTTAGGAGTAAAATTAAGACAGATTATCAACTTTGAGGTGCATTGCCCCTTTTATTAATTTTAGTGGAAGAAATTATAGTGCCATCAACTCTATTCACTTTTCTCTGACTGAAAATATTCAATATTAGTTACCTATGATACATTTCAACGAAATTAAGTTTTTCCAGGGCTGGAACATAATGACTCAGCCTAAGCTAATAATAGTTTCATCAGTTCCTAGATGTAAATCTACAGTATACTGTAACAAAATATAAGAAAACATATATCTTCCAACCTGCAGCTAATGGATGAGTTAAGTAACATAAAAAAACTTCAAATATTATCAACAAATTTATTGCAAATAGGTTTATCGGAAATAATTTAAGAGAATACTTCCGCTTATAATACGTTATGATATTTCACTGCTCACAGCTGTATAAAAATACATCTAACCTTTTCTCGTTTTATTCACGGAAGTAAACAGTTAAATTTTATTTTACAAAACTTCTAATATTACTCGCTAAACAGTTCCAGGCATTCTTAATGCGTTGTTTTAGAATTTACATAAATTTGGATCAAATTAAATGCAAAATGAATACAATCAAATATATATTTCGATTGTATCCAATTTGACGCAGGTAGCTTGCGATTTTAATAAACACTTATGTTCTCAAAGAAATGTAAAACATTCACATTAAATCATTCACATGCACATATAACTGATTCGTAAAAACATGTAAATATGCTTCCCTTTATATTTATATAAATGTCAGCATTTCTCTTATTTGGTGTTACGTTATATTTATCACTAATTTTTATTCTAAACTTGTACATCTGTATACTAATACATTAACATGTTTTAGTATTATAATAATCCAACCATACGTAAAAATTAAATTGATTATTCACACTAAAAGCAGTTGGTTCACACAAAAACTTGGATTACACGCACGACCAGATAACAATTGAAATGATTAATAAAAAATTAGTTGTGACGACAAAAGAAAGAAAAGTACATGTAAAGTTAACGTACGAACCATTCGCAAAAACTCGCTATTACTGTTTGTTTCTGTCCTTCTCCCCCTAAATGAGGAATGACAGTAATGACAATAGAAATCATTATTTAACATTACAACAAGAATAACATGATCATTATTAAGAGCCGATAAATACCATGAATTTTAAATTATAAACTCGAATTATTGCCTGGCTCGTTGTTAATTACGTTTTAAGGTCAAAACAATGTGGCTAGACCAATATTTTGGCCAAATTAATGTCAACTAATTGGTCGAAGTAATGTCAACTAATAATATCTTTACTTTCATATTTGATTATTCTCGCTTTATTTTCATATCCCATCCCAGTTACATGCGATTTTTAATCATTTGAAGACTCTAATTGTTTGTGTAATCCCACGTTAAATATCTTACTTTTACACAAAAAAAAAACAATCATGACAATAATGTCACAACAATGATAAAAAATAATAAACTAAGACAGCATTATTTACACTTCCTTGAGAAGAAATGCCAATTTATAAATATATTAAATTTGCAACATAATTTGTATCTCAAAAAGACCACTTCATAACCATGCTCACACATTATAAGTTCAGTAGTGAGAGACAAATATAATTAAATGTCATTTCTCACAAGTGAAAAACTTAAACAATGATTGTTGTAAATATCTTTACAATAATTTCCCTTAACCTAGAGCAAAACAAAATAAGGCAATTTACTACACGTCTATTCAACAATTTCCAAATTGAAGATATCTCACCAAGGTTGAGTTCATAGAAACTGACAAAGTGTACTTTAAGTCACATTAAAGTATGGCTTTATATCTATGAGAGAAAATATAACGACTGTTAAATTGTACATTGTATAAACACCTCATCAATATGAATATATTCTGTTCACAGTACTAGCAGAAAACATGCAAATATATATATATGAAACCCTGTTGGAGACTAATACATAACTTTATAACTTTTGATGTTACATGGCAACAAAAACAAATAACTTTCTGCTCCACAACAAAGTTGTATCATCATCACGGTATATTGTAAGATATATATAAAATAGGAAAAAGATATTGCATGTCAATGGTGTGATGAATATAAAAAAGCATGTCATATTTTTACGCATGCAATACAGGCAATTAAATATTTATAATATTTTAATCACATATTTTCCAATGGATGTTGTTAAAGTATGTGGGTGCCAAGTCCTTAAGATCAGGTGATTTACTTACTTTCAAAGTATTATGAATTATATTTGTTCTACTTGCCACTGATGCTATGGTAACAAATACTAAGTAATTGATAATGGGAGTTAAAGTATACTTTGCTGTGCAATTGTGTAATGTTGTAATCAAATTTCATGAGATCAACACTAATAGAATTTTGGTCCGAATGAAGTTTCCATGAACTCTAGTCAAAAATCTTAACTTCCCTTACTTACTTTTTGGCTCGCCTAGTCCACTTTAAATTATTACCCTCTTGTACATACTAATTGATATTGTTTCTGTTAATAAATACAACTATCGGTACTAGATCGTTTCCGTTTCAAACTGATTTCCTTTTGTCACAATAATGGATCCATATGTTTCATGCTGTTCTAATTTTAACACTTGATGCTTTTTCAGGACGAGTAAACTGTAGAATTTTTGTGCCACCTGTAAGGAGATTAATATTTTTAAATTAGTAAACTTTATTTAAATGATATGTAAAAAAGTAAGCATGTTATTACAGTATCGAAGACACTGTTTTTAAGAACACTTAGATGTAACAAATTGACTGTATAACAAATGTTGATTTGAGGCTTAACCCTAAGAGGCAATCTCATCATTAACCTAAGAAAACCTAAATGGTCCCCCTGAAGTCAAATTTTAATATTACTGATAGCGGTTATAAAATATATTATGTCGGTCAACATATATAAGAAAATTCCAGCTAAAATTCAATCCCTGCCATTTCAGAGATTTAAAAAATCCGTCAAGAAAGTCCTCTGTATGGAAGCTTATTATGAAACCAAGGACTATTTAAATGATAAAAAGGCGTGGGATTGAGTAAATCGTTTCACCAGGCTGTTTCTCTAAACTCAGCATGTTATAGTTTTTAGAACTAAGTTGTAAGCAGATGACAGTAGGCTGATATTAACACTCACGATGGCTGTCACGTGTGCTCTGTATCGGACTGTAACCATACTGCACATGGC
>DVOY01000182.1:0-13415 GCA_018237585.1 Apyrrothrix maculosa | reverse complement strand
ACATAGTAATAATGATTAAAGCTGGATAATCAGATTTTCAACAAATTCCATGTTTCTACTAAAAATTCCAGGGCCGCACAGCCCTTCATATGGCAGCGTCCTGTGGTAGGAGTGTGTTAACAAAATGGCTGGTGCGTCACTCCTCAGACGCGTTCGTGAATGCCCGAGATCGTGAGTCTGGATACACGCCTCTGCATAGAAGCATCTTCTATGGGCAGATACATACAGCTGTTAATCTTATGAAGTTGGGTAAGTGCAGTTTACAAAATTATATCACATTTCATATTTATAATGTAACATCAAACCTGTAATCCCTGAAGAGGTTGGCAGAGGAGTGTAGTACACTCCTATTTTTTAATACTTATCTTTTATATCCCATTATGGCATAGCTGGTGACTCGATTGCCATACACCAGCTGTTTTGTACACCGTACACCATACTTGCCAGACACCATATAAATATGTTTTTTAATAGTATAATAATATACGAAAATTCTGTCATGCAGTAACACAATATCAACAGATAATGCACTTTATGTTCAATATTATATTTATTACACTTGCTTTTAAAATATCTCTCCAATTATGATATGGCAACCCCATCAGAAATCAAACCATTTGAATTGTAATACTTTCAAATTGGTTGTATTTAATACAATACAATTATTATTTATTGTACACCTATATTAAAAATGGAGAACATACAAGTTTGAAGAGATGAAAAAATACACAACAAGAAATAATCTGTAAAAGACCTTCAATTTAATAATTACTATTGTGTTCCAGGTGTCAATACAGAAATTGTTGACAAAGACGATTACAGAGCCTTGCAGCACGCTACGCTCGACCGGCAGTATATGTGGAGGTATGCCACCCCCAATTGCAAGGAGGTTGAATGGGGCTCGTCTGGGTGCAGCCAGTACTCTTGGGGCACGGCGCCGTGCGACGCGTACGTATGGGGCACCAACACCAACTATACGCTGTGCACGGGCTCGCAGCAGCCGCGCAGCGTGCCCGACCTGCACACCTGCTTCAGCTGGAGCGACCAGGACGTCCAGCAGGTAACACCGTCAAGCTGGAAAGAACTAACAAAATTACCTGTCAAATATTACTTCAAATCCTAAAATCCTAGCGTGCACCTCTTTACAAAATATGCGTTTTAACATTAATTATCACTTGCTATAACGATGAAAGAAAACATTGAAAGGAAACCTGCACACCATAGAGTTCATTAAAAAAAAATGTTTTCTAAGGCGTCTGCCAACCCGCACTTGGCCAGCGCGGTAGACAATGTCTTAACCTTCTCATTCTGAAAGGAGACCTGGGATGAGGTCGAGAGAGAGGAGAAAAAAATATTACGTTGTTAAAGTAATTCGCGTATTTCACAGTATGCAATTCATAGTTACCTTGGGTAACTTTTAAATGCGTAATGTATTTGATTGTAAAATATATAACCACTTCCATGCGAAACTAACTTCAATGTATTGGATATGTTAATTCTAAAATGATATTTACTTCTATTTCTTATATCTCCAAAATATTCACATTTAATAGCCATGTTTGTGAGACATACTGACAGGCGACAGCCAACCGTAATCCGTATAAATTACTTGACATTTTTTACCGTCCAAACGTTCTGAAATATAACCGGTGTTAATGTATAATATGCGCTTCGATAAACAATTACAAGTTTTTAAGTTCACCATCGACATAACTTGTTTCTGTTCATTAACAATGGCCATTGTAGAATTTAGATTTATGACACAAAATGTCAAACATTACAGCGTCTATTGTCAATATTTCGTCCATATGAACAGATGTAGATTCACATTCAAACAATTATAAATGCATTAAATCTAAATATGCATACGATTGGCTTACCCCGAACGTGTTTAGGCTTCACGAATATTTTATTTTTCGTAATCGGTTTGGTGGGTTGCGTGATATGTGTGTGGTGCGCGATAAATACGGAGTTCTTTCGCGAAGTCAACTACACAGTAACCAGAAGTTCCCTGGTGATGTCTATAGCAAACTTTGTAAATCTCAAATTGTGGGTCACGCCGCTATCGACTATCCTAATACCGGTGGCAATTGTCACAATGCTGACGTCCTGTTGCGGCATTTTGGGCGCCGGTTGCAAAATGAAATGCGCCATAAAATCCTACATCTTTCTCGTCACGGTCGTCTCTTGTACTGCGTTTTGGATGTTCTTCATATCTGGCGTGTATAACATCTACTCGGGAAACCAGAAGACTCGGAACTACTTGCACACAACGATACGTAAGGGTTACGGGCGAGACAACGATGTTATAACCTACATTTGGGACTACGTTATGATCAACTACGAGTGTTGCGGGGCGACTAGCTACAGGAACTTTCTAGATTCAAATTGGCGCAAAGCGAACCCGGAAATGTTGTATCCCATACAGTGTTGCAAGTTAAAAAATAAGACGGAGCTGTTGCCAGTTTCCAAGGAATGTGGCAAAACTGACGATGCAGATGTTCTATCACACAAGGATATCGGATGCGTGTACGCATTACAAATCGCAATCAAAAATAATAAAGGAAAAATTATATTCTACATAATTGCATTAACACTCGTCTATTCAATATTGGTCCTGTTCGCGTATTGCATAATACGAGGGACGCCGCTTATAACCACGATGTCGGGTGGACTCGCAAATCTCATACCGAAAGGCAAAGAGGTGGTCGATGGGTGCGGCGCGTCGAATTCATCGTTGGATAATATGATTTTTGTAGACGAACCACCGAAGAAAGTAGTCCGAGTAGTGTCAGCGGTTAATCCAAGACAATCCTACACTTTGAACCCCAACGCGTATGCTCAGGGCGATAGTATGTGTCCGCATACTATACGTTAATTGTTCTTTCAAATATACTTACAAATATGTTTTGGTTTTTTTCTCCTACTATTTCTCAAAAAAAAATATAGTGTCAATTAATAACACCCCCAAAACCCCCCGCCTATGTATAGCAATAGACTCACCACCTATTCCATATTGGGACGTAAACGTAACTGGTGAAACGTAGGAGTACACTACACTCCTTTGCCCACCTCTTCGGGGATGACAGGCGTGTTTTTACGGTTTTTTTCTTCATTTAGCGCCACAACACATTATGAGTATTGGCCTCTTCAACAATATGTATGTAATCATTTTGCTGTCACTGGCGCTCCAGAACGTCCATCTGACTATGCGCTTCAAGTCTTATGATGACATTACATATAGTAAAAATTCTAATTCTAATCGTGTTGGAGATTGGTTGGAGACGACTATGGACGGCAGCGACAAATTGTGAGTGTTGCTTGCTAACTAAAAAAATAATTTACAGATAAAGAATTTCTATGAATTTTTTTTTGTTAGTAGAACAACAGATTTTTTTTATTTTACTTTAAATTATTATATCTATAAAACAGACGTAAGAGCCGTATGATGCGTGTCAATTATTATCATTATCAACGGTAATCACAAAATAAGTTCATTTAACAAATGCCAGATTGGCTCGATCTGTTACGAATTACGAAGACTTGCTGTTTTCTTGTTAATGTACATATAGAATTAAGCTAGATAAAAGCCAGAAAGAATAGCAGTGATATTCGTCGTTTAGGAACCGATAGTTTTGAAAGTATCGGGTTAATTTTTTTTAAATCAATTCTATTGAGGACCATTTTCCAGCCTCATTTGAGGTGCTTATAACATTTTGCGTATTCTATAGAACGACGTTTGCTCCGGAGTGGGGGCCAAATGTAGGGCAAAACGTCCTCTAGCTAGGCGGAGCTCCAATATACGCAAAATGGCTTGCAGCAAAATGTAGAGCTGAAGATCAAGCTCAGTGGCGTGGAATTGAAGAGGCACCAGCAGTCCAGGTCCAGCTGGTCCAGCTGTTCCAGCAGTACACAGACGCTGCCTGATGACCTGATTATTCATTACAGGTCCACCTGGGTAAGTTCCACAGCGTGTGGCTGTGCCGTGTCCCGGGGGAGGGCGCGCTGACGGCGGCGCGCTGCGGCGGGCAGGTGGCGCGCGCGGGCGGCCCGCAAGCCACGGCGCTCCGCCCCGTGCACCTGATGCTTCCCGGGGCTTGCTTGCAGGCTGCCATCACACTCAACTCCACCGTATTTTTGTTAACGTGCGGCTCGGTAAGATACATTATGATTTGTTTATTGGCAGTGTTGCAAATTTCATTTGGATATTAATAACGGCATCTTTTACGAGTGTCATATAGAGAGTATAGGCAATTAAGTAGGATAATGCAGCCTTGTGGTATACTGGCCAGTAAGGTATTTCGTTAAGTGCTCACTTTTTTTGATTGCTGACATCGAATTTTATTTGGCATTTGTTGTGTTTATTTACTGACCGAAAATTATGTTGCGTGCCTGTATGGAAATTTGTGTCTATAATAGTTACAGTTACCTATACCAAAAAATATTGCTAGAATGTATGTATCTCTATACTAATTTTTTATTCTGATTTAACCTTCTAAGTCTGCCTAGGGCTAGATCTAGCTTTAATACCAATTTAGAAGCAATAAAACTGACACAACCTTTTAGGGCTACCACGACATGACAGTTAAATAAAAACAGGCAAACGAATGAAACAAATTGAATAAACGACGAAATATAAATGACTACGCCCTTTACTCCAAACAGGTAGTACAATACACGCTGAGAAACGAAAACGTAAGCGCCTCAGCGGCGACAACCCCGCCCGTGATCAAGTTGCCCTCCACCAAGCCGCTCATCAAGGTGCACGGGGCGAGCGGGCTGTGCGCGGGTCGCGCGCACGCGCTCGTGTGGAGCGGCGCCGCGGCCTACTCCTGGGGGACCAACGTCGGCCAGCTGGGACACCCGCAGGACGAGAAGATCGTAACCACGCCGAGAAAAGTAAACATATCTACAATAAATATGCAGTGACCCATTCGACTTTGATGTGAACAGAAATATATGCTTATAAAGTGTATGGTATAAAAATATAAATTTAGATATATAAAAGCGTAACATCATGCTTGTAATCCCCGAAGAGGTAGGCTGAGGATAGTAGTACACTTACATGTTTCACCAGTTACGTTTACGTCCCATTATGGAATAGTTATGAATATAAATATATAAATTATAAATTACATAGAATAGACTGGAGTCTATTGCCATACACCAGGCACAAGTCCAGACTCCTAGACACTACTAGAATTTCAAATTTTTATAAAAATCTAATAGTACTCGAACTGAGATTTGAATCCAGGACCTCTCGATCGACAGTCGCGCTTGCAACCAACACGAGCAACGAGGTAGTCAGATACATAAATAAACATAATATGGGAATCAGGGTCAGAAAGTCTATGAACTTCAAGTTTCCCTTTAGTGTTATAAGAGGCATATTAAGCCTGCCAACACCCACAACTCACCGAATATGTGAAGCTACGATCTTAAAGCTTCTCCAACACTGGCGCAATAAGAGGATCAATGATAATTAAATTCTCTTGATATCACCAGGTGCCCATATCGATGAACGACAAGGAAAATTGCACCCTGAAACTGGCGGCCGCTGGAGACGCCGCCACCCTCATCACCACGAGTCGGGGAGATGTGTACTTGCTTCATAAGTACATTTGCAAGAAAATTGCTGTCAAGTATGTTCTGAATTTTAAATTTAAAGAATCTCGTAGACATTTCATTTCATTCATTCATTTATTTATTACAACAATACATTTAAGTGAAACTGAGTGTTCGGTGGCAATAATAAATATTAAAACATGTTTCAACTAGACTTATGGGATATTACAATATCTCTGAATTATTTGATGTCATCATAATGACATCGGTCAGCTGGGGTACACCAGTTTGAAATTACATATGGGTGTCCATAACCAACGACAACCACTAAGCTTGAACTGTTCTGTAGATAAATTTCCTTTACCTTCAAAAATTACTTAGGCTGATCACTATTGGTTAAAAAAAATATCGAGCCATTAGTGAATTTTAATATGAGTATTTTATAACTACTAATTAGAACTCCTTATTATCAATATGTAGAAGAAGCATGTCGAGTCTATAAAGACAGATATTAGGCAATTGGTGCTCTCTGCCTACCCCGTGAGGGACCGGGTGTGATATATAATTAGTAATGTTTGCCAACAGACAGATCAACTTGAAGCAGGTGTGCGTGGAGGCGAAGGTGAGCGAGCAGGGCGTGTACTCGCGCGTCACGGCGCTGCTGCTCACCGACGTGGGCCAGCTGCTCATATGGCAGGACACCAGCAACCAGCTCACCAGGTAACAGTGGAATTCCCTGCCGGCGTCTGTTTTTCCCCTGGAGTTATTCAAGACAAGAGTGAATAGGCTGCATCCCGCTTTCCATCAGGTGGGATAGCAGTCAAACATGAGCTTAAAAGTAAAAAGAAAATCGACTGCCTTTCCCTATACAAAGGTTCGTAGTTCAGAAAAAAAATGGTATATGTATGTTATGGTTGTTATCAGTATTTGTGGTTGTGGGCTGCTAGTAAATATTTATGGGCTAGCCCTAGCCACGAGATGAAGCTAAAAGTAAACTTTAAAACTCTATGGAATGAGGAATATAATAATGATATTAGTGAAAAACGTAGTGATGTTGTTAGTAGATATTTCGTGATTGGTCAATGTATTATATTTAAATCTACAGAACCATCTGTAAATATTAAGCCTTTATAGCCAGCTAATTAGCGCTGGTGGCATTAAATTCTTGAGCATTTCCTTGTCTATCTATTTCGCTCGTAAGAGTATACAAACTTCCCCACCACTTCCAGATGCGTGTTCGGTTTAAACCACGAAACGGTTGTGAAACACGTGGCTCTAACGCACGACGCCCTTTACTTCACGACGAAATACGGTGAGGCTTACATCGGTCACATTTCACGCAAGACCACGCCCACAACGCCCCAACACGTCAAGAAGGAAAAGGACAGAAACAGCAACAAGTCCGCGCTCGTCAAGTTCCTAGAGAAGGACGACTGCACGTTTGTGAGGATCACTAGAATTCCAAATATCCACAGGGCCGTTTCTATTGCTGTTGACAGCGAGGGACTGAATTTTGCATGTTTGCAGGTACATAGATTTTTTTTATTAAAATTAATAACTTGCATTTACAATACAAAATACAAAATATACTCAGTAAATTCGCAAATAGAAAAAAACATTTACTAGTAATCCTACTTGTTTATAAACTATTTCTGTTCGGTTTCATTTTTCTATTACTGTGTTTCCGCCACACCATCTATTTGAAGATAGATCTTATGTAAACTGATAACAATAATATAATAAGTATGTTTAAAAACATATTTAGATTTGACTTTCGATTTTTCAGGTAAAACCCATTTTAGGTTTGAAATCATTGCCTACTTTCACGCCAACATGTTTTTTAAAACACATGGAATCATTATATGAAACAGCAGCAGAAGATGATATACTACACGGCGTGGTATTTAAGGTGAATAATAAACATGATTTAAATATACAATTTGTGTTATTTAATTAAATTTCACTTTGTTATTATATAACCCTTTAACGAAATTAACCATGAGTCAATAGCCATAAAGATTCAGTTAAGATAAGATCCCATTCAATCACTGAACTTAAATAATAGTACATTTCATACTGACTGTTCAAGTTTACCACTTAAGTATATGCATTTCCCCTAACAACTCCTTACACACTAAATTCTTTGGCATTTTAAGTATCTAAATTTAAATATCGCTCATTGTACGTTACATATAATTGAAATTCCAAATTGCACAAACAGCCATTTGCGTTCTGTAATTTATGGCTAAGAAGATACTTAAAATTATACTTATTATACTTAAAATTTTTCATAATTGTAAAAATAACCTTAACCCACAAAAATGTAAGGCGTAGTTCAACGCAAGACAATATTTGAAATACGTATATTCAACATATGAAAAGTTTAGGGTTGTCTAACTTAAGATGACGACAGTAGTGACACCAAATTAAAAAATGTACTTTCTCATAACCGTAATGTTGATTTCATGTACAGTTGATACTTTCAGGTAGGTACAAAGATGTACCCAGCGCACATATACATAGTGGCATCCAGCAGCGAGCACTTATACAAATTATACCAGAACGCACGCTCGTCAGAGCATAAGCCCATAATAATCTTGGATAACGTCCACCCGGAGGTCTTCGAGAGGATCCTGCGGTACATGTATACGGGAACCTGCGATGTGGCGAAGGAGGGGCCCAACGGAATGAAAATAAAAAAAGAAGACCTGACCAACTCGACAAAGAATGACAAGGAATATATTGAGACCGAATCGGAAATTATTGGTGAGATATCAGAAAATACTAGAATATCTTAAACAGTCCAATAAATTAATGATATACTTTCTTAGACGGCTTAATTTTATCTAATCTGTTCATCTGAAACTTTTGTTTCGGATATTGAAAATACCTTTGAATGGAATGATTTGTTGGTGTATTAAATTTGTGACATTGAAAAATATGTAGTAATAAATTTTCAATAATAATCATTATCAACCCTTATATCGTTCTGTTGCTGGACATCGGTCTTCTATAAAAATAAGGGTTAAGGTCTGCTGTGCTGGCCAAGTCCGTGTTGCCAGACTAACTATCAATAGATTTGTATGAAATCATGTATTACAGAAAACCCAAGAGAGATATCAGCAGCTGCAGTATATAATGGGGAAGATAAGAGGAAAAACAAGAGACGGGTTGTGGACGGTTCAATGCATACATACTGCGACCCTGTGAAGCTGGTGCAGGCCGCCGCCAAGCGCCTGCGGGTCATGGGCTTGCACAAGCTACTCAATGAATACTAGTAAATATTCTAATGTACCGATACTTGTGCTAATTGTCAACCGTGTGGCTAGACTTATGGCCCAGGGAAGTGCTAGTTGAATGAAGGAGGCTGGATAGAATATAACGACGCAGACTTGATACTTCAAGTGAATACATTTGAGTTTCGCCGTGCAGTATTGATTGATCAAGCAAGTCAACTGAGTGGAACTAGAATTTGGTTGCTTTGCATTTGGCTATATTTTTTTCAATCTCTAGGAGAGACACCCTCTACACCCCCTTTGTGATGCCCTTGCTAGTAATTACAACACATCAGAAACACTCAAATAATAAATTTTACTATTATATCTACATACACAAAATGTACTTTTCACTATGTACTTTGATGTTCTTACAGCTACCGAGATGGCACAGTCTTCCGTAAAGAATACTCGAATTACACAAAACCAACGCTGTATATGAATCGTAAGAACTTTCCAGAACTAGCAGATACAAATGTGTGCTCCAAAGAAGGTATTCTCATACCTGCTCACAAATGTGTCCTTGCGGCAAGGGTAGAATATTTCCAAAGCATGTTCATACATTCTTGGACTGAGGTAAGTTATATGCTGTCACACAGGTTACCTTTTATTACCTGTAGAATTACAAGAAACGAATGAATCCAATCGTAAATATTGACATACTCATATATTTGATCAGTCACAGATATATTGGGAAAAATAGGATTTATATTTACAAAATGTTTAAACTTTATAGCAGAAATATTTATCCATGGTGCCTCCCTAGTGAAAAACATAAATGCTGATTGTTATTGACACGGGCAAGACCCCATTCTTTTTCCATTGATATTTACATAGTATCTTTCATGGCAGTAAGTAACAATATGGATTTTGAAGCACTACTTCATCACTAACATAACATGATAACAGTCATTGAGTGAGAGAGCTAATTACAATTATCTCAACACATTGTTTATGTGTTGTTCAGTTCATAACAAAATAAATTATACAGTGGGTTTAATAAATACCTATAAAATGTAAAAATGTACATACACCAATTTCAGAGCAAGCAGTTATCTACAGTTACATTACCCATAAATCATGGAATTTTATTGCCAATAATCAATTTCTTATACACCGATTCTTGCCCAGACTTGGATGAGACAGACAGTATTGATTTCCTGTGCAGTATGTTGATTGTAGCGGATCAGTTCTTTATCAGTCGTCTGATTGAGCTATGTGAAATAAAACTGATGTCTGTTTTATCACTGAAGAACTGTCTGGAGCTTTGTCAAATCGCACACACATACAATGCACAGCAGCTAAAAATATGCTGCATGGAATTTATATGTCTCAACATATGCACTTATCTTGAAAACAGATCATTGGATATACTTGATGATGATCTTCTAGAAGACATTACAAAGTATTACTGCAAATTCAATCCTATAATGTCATCAAGAGTCATCACACCTTTCTACAACTGTCCAGATGATGATACAATTAACGAATGTGCCCGGAATTATCCTGTGAACTTGGATGTTGTTGATGAGGACATGAAAAGAGATGATAGTAATGTGGAAACTGCTAAAAAGAAAAATAAGTCATCTAAAAAGATTGAGTACACTGAGAATGAGAAAGCCAGGATGCGTTATGAGTCTGTGAGTTCAATTACATCCTTGGAGCTGTCTAATAATACCTCAGCAGATGTGTCTTTAACACTAAATGTATCTAATGAAGAGAAATCTCCTTCTATTAGAGATAAGTGGATAGAAGTTCCATCTGCCCAACAGAAACAACAAAAGATTATTCAAGCACGACTTAAAGCCATAACAACAGCTAGTGATATTTTAAATGAACCTACCAATGAATCATTTGTAAAGATTACCAGAAATAACACTTTTAGAGCTAACAGCAATGAAGAAAATATCGTGCCTATGACATCACATTCACCCGACTCTCCACATAACAGTCCAACAACAGAAATGGCTAGAAATACTGGTAGTGTTTTAATAAGTCATGTTGGGCCCAAACTATCTCAAAAGCAAAGAAAGAAACTCGCTATGCAAGGAAGTGATTCAGCACCACAAAATCTAGATGGCTATTTCTCAAATAAAGTCAATATTGGAAGTCCACCTTATAAGCCTAAAAATCCATGGAAGATCTGTGAGGCTCCAACAACTGCTAGCAGCCCCATTAAACAAAGTTTCATGGAATTCAATCAGATTTTGGCCGATCAAAAAAAACAAAAGGATGATTCTTCAAGGATTATGACCAAACCTCTCTCAATGACTCAGGTATTATTTTTATTTATGTTTATTTAATCAGTCACAATTTTAATGTATACATTACAGATTTTGCATCCAACGCCTTTACAGAGATTGACTTGTTCTATTTAAAAAGAAATGTATGATCTATATATAAATATGTAAATGCAAAACAGTTCCATAACCTACCTTTCAGCTGGAAGACAAAGCCATAGAGGAATTGGAAAGATTCTACAATGTACATGAGGCTGATGATGAACTGATCACTGTGAAACGCATTGAACTGACCATGTCTTCTCCACAATGGATCCACACTGCCCCAAAGTGACAATCTGTGCTATTTTATATTTTCATATTTCTTCCATTAAAGATATATGAATTCAATATTTGAAATAAAATATGAATGAATATTTAATTTGACACTATTATTTCAATGTGACTCATATTATTTATTAATATTGTGTTAAAGATATTTATACACCTTGGAGTCATATATGACACCCAATACAAAGGCTGTAACTGATAATGTCTTTTTTTCCTCCCTATTCTTTTTATCACTCCACTGCTGGAAATGGGTCTCGTCTCAGAATGAGAGGGTTAAAGACATGGTCTACAACGCTTGCCAAATGCAGGTTGACTTCACACTCCTTAGAAAAAAATGGTTTTAATGAACTCTACGGTATGAAGTTATAATATAACAATATTTATAAACATATGACAATCACCATTTAAACAAATTGCAGTAATAAACCACATGAGAGGATAGCTGCCTGATGAAAGATTGCATTTGAATACAAAATGGTACATTGTAATAGATACAATGGTGGCAAGTAAGAATTATGCATTGACTCAGAAGTCACATGTACTTTAATTATTTAATATGATCAAGTACAGGCCTTGATATAAAGAAAGATGACCAATGTTCAATGTGTTCAATGGTTTATTTATTTTTTATTTTGCACTAAGTAAATACCTGTTTTTGAAGTGAAAATTCTTTGCTGAATTAAACAATTGATGGTATTTTTATATGTTAGTTCACCCTATCACACCATAGGTCTTTTCAATCATATGTTTGTACTAGTTAAATTAAGTAAAATTCTAATAAAACTTAATGTAGAGAGACAAAGCTGCTGCTTATAATTTCTCAAAAAACATGTGTCGGTTCTTATTGAACAGGTGTAAAATAATTGTCAACCCTCGCACATTGTATTTAAGCGCTTGCATAGCTATTGACCCAAACAAAGTAAATCACCATCCTCATTCCAGGTGTCTGCAACAAATTTATTTTGTTACATTAAATAAATCTTTGCTCCATAATACAAAACATTTTATATTTCATAGAGATAAAGTAATATAAATCTCTTCATCTATATATATATAATCAGCAAAAAGTGCCACTTTTATTGGACATGTAGTTCACAAAAAAAATTTGTCCTTGACATGGCTGGTTTTGTATAGACTTCGCAATTTAAGGGCACCAATGGAAGTAATGTGTATCTACCACCCTAACCCTGGTTTTGTATCAATACTATGAACAAGCATTGAAGCTGTATGAAGGTTGAGCCCATCGTGGGATATCAAAGCAGGATATAAATCTGGTTAGATGAATTGAATATTATGGTATATACTTAACCATGGGTGTACTTAAAGGAGTGCAGCTGCCTCTCTGGATTTTGTATGCTTACTGACACATGACTTGACACTTGACTGCCTCATTATTCATGTTAGTTGCAAGCTCAAGTGCCAATCGATCAATATATTAACATAACATCACACCTATAGTGCTATGAAGTGGAGGCAGGCATCATTTACCACCTACTTTTTATGTCCTACCATGAAATACAGAATGAGCTTATTCGGCACAAATCCAGGCTCCATACTACTACTGGGAATTTCAAGTTAGAAAAACCCAATTATACTTTGCTCGACCCAGGGGTGAAACCCAGGACCTCTTAATCTGTAGTCAGTTTTGTTACAGCTTGCTCAATGAGATAGTTAACCACCTATAAATATAGTAAGGGTTTGAAAATTTTAACTTCCAAATTGCAAGGAAACAATCCAAGCACTACTAGACTGTAAAAGTAGTAACCAAAAACAGTAATGATAACAGCAATAAAACAAAATATGTAAACGAACTACATAATATTTAAAATATGCTACTTAACTATCATTAAACACAATTATTTTTGAGGAGGAAACGATTTCAGTAATTGATTCAGTTGTCTGTGTGTCATTTTCTTCTCTCCCGGCACAAGGATACCTTTTTTACCCATTTCTCTTTGCTGAGCAAACCGTTTGCTAAACTCCTTATAGCAACCCTGGAAAGCAG
>DVOY01000181.1:0-13419 GCA_018237585.1 Apyrrothrix maculosa | reverse complement strand
ATACATAAATTTATTATTAAGTTAGAAGGTAAAAATTTTACAAAACAATCCGATCTATCTTCAGGAACATAGAGGAGTGCAACGAATACACAATCACCTCTACATGCGACCCTCCCTTCAGTTATAGACTGGAGATGTTAATGCAATAGCAATAATATAACAAATATATCAATAGTGATATAAGTGTTTTAAACGATATCTCAATAATTTTCCAAAAGCGGGCTAGTGTAACAATTTTTATGAAGATTGCTAATAAAGAGAATGAGAATAACGGCGAGCAAAATAGAAGGAAAGAAAATTATAATGAAAAAACAAGTTCAGCTGCTATGCCCGGTTAAATATTCCATTTTAACACAAGGACATGAAAGCCGGAGCGAGTCAGGGCAAGCTAAATGGAAAACATTAACTGCTATCAATTATAATACCGCAAAAATTCTCTACGTTATTCCTTGTTTTTCATGCTATTTATTGCCCATTTAGAATCAGATTTTTATATTATCTACTACTGTTTGTACAGTAATATGTCAAAAATAAATAAAGTCTTTTCACAAAAATAATCCTAACGTTGGAAGTACACTGCGGTCCGTAGATTTTTGTGCACCATCACAACTTCGAAATTCGTTTTAAAAATCGATCACAGGAAGGTTACTGCGAACTAAATTAAAAAACATTATGTTTTAACCTACCTGCCTTATACACCTATCTAACCAGAACTTAACAAAAAACTCCACGTAGCAGCACAAATAGTTACTGTGGTCGTACTGTCGTAGGCGAAACATGAACAGAGAAGATTGAACACCATCAAAACTACATCTATTAAGAGTATCCTTAACTGATTACCGAACCGACAATAATTGGGAAATCACACCTACCGTTCGCAAACTCAATACCGTTCCAAGCTTTATGATAAATAAATACGAGAAAGCCAAATAGAAAAACAGAGACAAAAAAAATTGTTCGCTCACGATCTAAAATCTCGTAAGACGCAGTAAATCCCCAAGACGCTAGCGACATGAATCATTGCCGTTGGCTCGTAAGAACATCGTCACTTCCCTAACCGCTCGGAGACGTCGGAGGAAATCAATAAACTTTAACGGGAAAATAGGTTACGACTTTATCTCAAGGTTGATATTAATTTTCATGCCTCAACGGCCGGGAATAAATTTGAAATGGAATATATGTTGACTATGCTATGTTATACATGTGAAAAAAAATTCTTTTGTAGCAACACTGAGAAACTTACAATGTATAGCTAGCTAAAAACATACATGACTACCAATGGAAGATTACGAATCGAAAATAATACTGCTTGATTACATTATTCAATACCTCTATACCTTACCATCCAGAAATAGGGCATAATTTACCTGATATTACATAAGTTCTACGAAACTGTAAAATGCGAAATTTACCATCCGTACATCATAAAAGAACAGTTAATGCTCAGATAGTTATATATTTACGCAGAAGAAAAGTAACACAACCTACAAAACTTGTAAGGGATATTTTATTGTTACAAATCGTCTATCGCCAAATTTCATTGTGTTCAATATACAACGAGCAAAAGGATGTATGAAAGGATTTCCAAAATATGTAACGGAGGCTTATAAACAAGTTGATTAACATGAATACTAATTCAGTGTGTTACTTATAGTCTTATACGAATAAGACTGAAAATAACATACTGACCATGTAAAAATCAGTTCGTGGAATAAATCCCGCGGTTCGGATTTGTTCCATTTAAAAATTTAGGATATTCACGAGAGGATGCATACGAGGCAGTTTACTAGGTATGGAACGTTAAAACTTGGGTGATGTATACCGGGCTGTCTCGGTCTCGTAGCCAACTGCTGCCAAAAGTTTCGGAGAAACGGCAAAAACCCATTAACCATCCCGTCTGGATCTTACGTAACGCCTTTCGCGAAGTCCTTCTTTTGGATACTCACCAAATTATTCAACATGGCACGGGCCAGAACCGTCTTTATGGAAGGAGGTCCTTTTATAGACAACTTTATTTCTGAATCGTTCCAGTATTCAAGCTGACAATTGGATGCTTGACATCAGTGTGACCCTTATGCATTACTGCTGAGTTGAGTCTAGACAATTGTTTATAAAGGAACATAATAAAATGTGCGTTGAATGAAAATACTTGATAATATGGAATTATTCGTCATTTAAATCTCGTATTATGTTTATAATGCAATGAGTGAGTTGAAAATTATACTTGTAACTTGGGAAATGTTATTGGAACACCCGGCTAATAAGGGTTGACTTGACTCATGTTATAGAGTATCGAAGTTAGCGCAGATTAAATGCATCCTATACACACTTCACGTACAACGAGCTTAATATAAATGTAGCAAACAGCCTGGTCTCCAAATTTAATAAAGAGAACCGAAATTTGAATACAATTGCTTTACATACTTCCCTATTAACAGAAATCTTCCGTTTATTCGGCTATCTTATATACGGAAAAGCAGACGACAGACAAAAAATTGTGTACTGAACCCATTACGACTAAAATTCAGTCCAATATACATATATCAAAATAATACATGATGTCGTATGTGTAATAACGCGCACGTTACGAGCCAAAAAATAATATTTGAAAAAGAATCCGGACACAAACCCAGACTCTGTGCTACTACTGGAAATATCAGGTTAGAAAAATTCAATAATTCTTTGTCGCGCTTGAAACAGCTCAACCGATTAGATAGTCAGAATATTTTAATGTGATGCTTATGTACTACTACGCATAAATATCTACAGTCATCATTTTGTGAATAGCTTCATTCGCTTGGAATTCAAGACATTGTTATAATTTTATAATAATGTAATCTGTACATGTACTATTAAAATTGAAAAATATTGTTAGAACAATACACCTACTATAATAATTATCATTTTAACACATCAACACAAGAAACTACAAACAATGTTCTTTTGTGGATAGATACTATTTTCTAGGACGAAAATCTTCATTTCCAGTTACAACATAACAAGAGACCAAATGATTACACTTAACAGCTTCTGAAACTCTAGCTGGTACAATAGCAATAAATTCAAAAAGCGAGCGCTGAGAGAGAGCAACAACGATGCAGTAACAAAATAACTTGGCCCCGACAGCAATGATAATAAATAACGCGACGAGCCATGAAAACCAGCGAACGTAGCAAAAGTTACTGAAACAGAGTCATTCAGTAGAAAGTCCAACGTAACGGAATTGGAAGGGGAAGCAGAACTTTGCATCAACCGTGACGTAGCTAAATGCATTTTTTTGCAAATGAACGGAATAAGGCTTGTGAAATAAAAATGATGTTCGCTAATTCTATTGAAAACCAAATTAAACACTAAGACTACTTTGTTCTCACTTAAGCGGCAAGACGAAACCGTATATATTTACTGAAATCGTTAAAAAGAAAACGGAAAATGTAGCAACACTTTTGCACAATTTTAATAACAATATAAAGTGTCATCAAATAGTAAGACTTATAGGAGACGTTACAGAAGCAAAAGATTTAATGAGACAAGGCGAATATTACAAATTATTAAAATTGTTCCACGAGAAAATGTCTGTTAAATATATTGTGACATAAACAAGGCGCAAAAACTTGATGAGAAGCAAGAAATATTTTACCGGTTACGAATAAAACCATGAGAAAATAACCATTGTATCATCATACAAGAAATCTAAGTTAATTTCGCTAGTCGATTAAATAAAATTATATGAAGGGAGATAAGAAAAAAAATTGAGTGCCATTACAATAGACAAGCATTTATATATCCCTCTTGAACCAATGACATGACAGAATCTAAGAAATGATATTTGAAATATTTTAAATGGGTTTATACAAATAGCACACGAGCACCTAATATCAAATGGATGAAGCAGCGCTAACACTTATGCATCCAATTGGGGATAGTACCAAAACCTTATATAAGAACAGTTAGGGATACATCTCTAATCTTTAACACTAAAATCGTAGCACCTTTTTTCTAATGTCAAATAAATACTGTTTGCATTCACAGATTTTTGCCACTTACACTAACACGCGTTATTTTCTTGTCGAATCAATTTTTTTGCTTTCGATTTTTCATCCCAATCCAGACACCAAATCGTTTGAATGTCGTGTGTGTGTGTGAAGAGAGTGGTGAATGTAGAAGGAGCACTTTAGGTCAGTGAGGATAGAAATATTAGGCACTCGATGCCCACTGCCTACGCCGAGGTGGGATAAGGGATCTGGGAGATGATATAATAATAAAAAATATCATCCGACAACGCTGGGTACGTAGGCTAGGTATAGAGTGGCGTGGTGACAGAGCGACAAGGCCTCGATAAATAGGTCATGGCGAGCGCCCTGACTTATACCACGAACGTCCACAGTATAGCTAGGGAACATACAGTCAATGGCTATGAACATGAAAGCATAGCAGAGCCAAGAAATTTGTTTTTAAATTTTAAAATTACAGAAGCAAACTACTTAATCCCAATATTGGCGTCGTTAATACATGCTATGAATATGATATGAATAAATCAGTAAGCACTTAGCTGGTTATCAGTCTGGAATACACGGCTACTATTAATATTGACTGTAATTTACTTTTTTCTACACCCATCAGACTAAAACATAAAAGTAATTGTTTAACAAAAGTTTAAAAAAACATTGAATGCGTGTGTCGGTGATAACTCGGCCTCGCAGAGGCTACGGATTTAGATGTTTTCGATTGCAAACATTTGATTGTTGGTTTGTGTTTATCAATATATGTATATTTTTTGTTCAATATAAACCATTTCTAGGCGTAATTTATTCAAATGTAGACATGTAACACCAAGAGCAAGTGGAGACTTTAAATAAAAAGAAAATAACCTGCGAAATGAACAAACAGATTATAACTGAAATGAAAATCAATTCATATTAATATTATCATAAAGAGTGAATACCTACACTTGATCAACATATCAATGATATTGATACAAGTAATAATTTTGATTTGCTTCATAATTGCAAACATATTTCTAACACTATTTAAATATTCTTTCACGGATAATCTGCCCGCTGCATGTAATGGGATTACCATCTCGTACGTAGATAGCATTTGCATGGAAAATGAGCGGGATGTGGAATGGTAATGGATGACGAGCGTATAACGCGTTGGATTATGACCGTAACCGCATATAGTTAATGCAGTTAGGCCTCACGTAACGATCCATTCACACCATTTAACACTATAGTACATTTAACACTATAGTACATTTAACACTATAGTACATTTAACACTATAGGTATATTTAACACTATAGGTATTTTTAACACTAGAGGTAGAGATTGATATGTTACCAAAAAGTAAGCTCAGAGTATGTTGGAACTACGCTATACCATATGCTTGAGACAAGCATGCTCATTTGAAAATAAAACTCATTTAATTGTTTTGTGTTCTAGGTATTGTGTAATTAGACCGTATCCATGAGCAAGATTATTTGTTTGGATGTAAGAAAAAGTATGCACATAAGTATAATTTATATGTATACATACATCTTCTTCATACATACATACTTATACATACATACATCTTATACATACCTACATCTTCACGCCAGGTCCCTCACGGGGTAGAGAGCACCGAGTGCCAAATAGCACTACCCTTACAAACGTACCGCGCTTCTTCTATCATCATCACTCTCTTGATACATGCAAATCGGTTTCGGAGACTTCTTTATACATGTACATATTTTATTTAAATACGTGTAGTTTCTCAAGCTTCTGGTTACCACTACACAAGCTCTCTTGAGGCTTACTTTAGCATCAAAGGACCGCGTGGAGATATCCCAAGATATTTATCATCGTCACTGATCATTTTATCGTTCAGCTGTCGGATATGGTTCACCTTATACTACGCCACGCTGGTCAACGGCGGGTTGGCGGACAAGATATTTGTGTATTTATTTAAAGAACGTAACATAACATCACGCCTGTATTTCTCTGACGGTGTAAACAGAGGAGTGTAGTACACCCACGTTTCACCTTTAATAAAATATCCATGCAAAAGGTTTCACTACTTACTAGCAAACTGATTGGTCGCGGATTAACCCTGACGCCGCCCCCGCGGACCTTTAAATCGTTACAGCTAAGCCGCGTGGGCCGCCGCGAACACTACCGCAATGGTCTTTCATGACGCGAGCAATGGGAAAAATATGATATAACTATCACTGCAAACTGCGGCGATAGCCAAGTGATTTGAAATTCAACCTCCCGCTCCAAAGGTCTTGAATTCAAGTCCCGGCGAGCACCTGGTTTGCAAAAACCGTAACGGTGAAGGAAAAGATCGTGAAGAAACCTGGACACCTTTTAATGTTATGTAAGGCTTGCGATGATTATCAAGCCGCAATTGGCTAGCGTGGCAGATTATAGCCTTAATCCTTCTCATTCTAGAAGACGACCTATGTGATAGTGAAACGATAAAAAGATAATACAACATCACTCCTGAATTGCCCGAAGGAAAAACAAAGGATTCCACTACACTCCCACGTTTCACCAGTTATGTTATAGGTCCAACCATAGAATAGGGGGTGAGCCTATTCCATGGTCTATCCACCGGGCACAAATTCAAACTCCGTGCTACTACTGGAAATTCTAAGTTACAAAAATTCAAGAATACTTTGACCGACCCGGAAATCGAACCCATGACATCTCGCTTAATAGTCGCGCTTGCAACCACTCGATTAAGGAGACAGCGTTAGGTATTTAATTATTACTATTATTAGTTATATTACGTCAATCGTGCTAAGAGTTACATTAGTTACAATAATTTTAAAAAATTAATATGGTATATATAATTTTTTTTTACTTTCACAATGCTCGCAGAATTTTCGTATACTTCATTATTATTTTCGCTGTGATAAAATTCATCATAAATTTTCCCATACGACACGATAATTGTACGCATAAAATGTACGCATTAGATATCAGCCATTTTTTGCAGACTCTACGTTTCCTTGATTGAAGTAAGAACATGCCATCATTATAGGAAGTTTTCTTAACGGTTTGGATTTTATACATATATGAGCTATGCTGATCAAACTTTATTTAAGAGAAACCCTAAAATATTTACTTTTTTAATGAATAGTATTAAAATAAATTCGTACGTAAATATTCATTAGGTGGACTGTAGCTAACATCGCTGTTTGCCAAAAAGCTTTTAATCTAATTCTGTACTGTCACGATGACCATATATTACGGGCGTCCATTAATTCAGTGTATACGGGAATATTTTGTAACCTGATTTGGAAATAGAACGGTCCGTGTTATTTAAATATCAACCCCTACTATTCAAGCCGCTGAAAACAAATTCTGCTGTAACCTATGAACACCTAAGAACCGGATACAGGTTGTTATCCAATTCGCACGTTGGAGTTCATACTGTCCTACCTGTACTGCAGAAACAGATATCTGATGAACTTTTATAAACTCTTAAATACATCATCATTATCAACAAAATGACCACTGCTGACCAAAGGCTTCCTCTGAGGTTAACCCTAACCCTCCATTGAAGACTTTTTCTTTAAATTCCTCACACTGAACACGCGGGTTGCGGATCACAGAGCGCGGCTTGTCACACTGCCTACGCTGCTGCCCGTAGGTGGCCAAGATATCAAGTCGTGCCTAAGCAGGCCGCGTCATACGGTGCTCGGTCAGCATCAGCTAAATACATACTTTTACAGATAATTATCTCTCCGGAAAACGATAAGCGACCTCGTAGTGACAAGAATTTCCAAGTTCTTTTAACAGGCCATATCAATTGGGTGTGTTAATAAAGGTAGCCTATATTTATTAATGTATCCAGTTACAGTTAAGCAGTGATAGCCTAGTGGTATGAAATTTAGCCTCACACTCCGGTAGGCCGGGTTCAAATCCATGGCGCGAAGATCTTTACAAAATGTGCGTTTTAAGATTAAATGTCACTTAGGCATGATGTTACGTCTCCAGTTACATTCAAAACGAGCCTACCATCCCAATTACTGCGAGATAAGCGTCGGTCAACGCGACACCGGATACGAGGGAGAATTGGCGTTCGTGATTGTGCCCGAAAGCGGCGCCGCCTAGCGCACATTACGTAACGTCTAGTATTGATCGCGGGCGTCTCGCCTCGCCCCTCTCCCGCCCTTCCTCCGTACTCACCCGCGCGCTCCCCGTCCCGCTCGCCGACCAATCAGAACGCACGATTTAATTTTAATTCGATAGCTGTTCAAAGCAAGCGCGTCGCTGATTAGTCAGAACATTAACATGGCCAAGTTGCGTATTTTACGCGCGGTATCGAAGCATGTGCCTTTCGTTAGCGGTGTATTTGGCGCCAACCTGCCCATTGACGTGTATGTCCTTTGTGGCGCACTCTCTCGTACCCCCTCCCTCCAACCTCCACCTCCCGACCCTTATTTTCGATGAACAGCGAAATTCCTTAAAACATTTGATCGGCTCGTCAAAGACAGCCGCCTCGAGGCACGTTCTACTTTTTTCGAAATATACTTGTCAACGATTCTTACGACTTGACAAATTATAATAAGAAAATGGATTCCGATTGAGAAAATAGACGCAATATACATTCATGAGGCGTTCGACAACTTCTCAGTATTGTATCGTGTTGAATAGGAAGCTTATGAAAAACGTGCTTTTTGACAGTTTACTCGTAACTGTATTTAAATGTTTCTCACTATAAAGGATGAGGGTGTATGTGGTACCCGTGCACGACTGACTTCAACCTACTTGTTTTGCGTAATGACATTCTCGCATCTACACCGGCGTAGATGCTCTACTCGCTTAGCTTGATAGCACAATATGAAACATTTTAATAAAATAACATTATGCAAATACTATAGTAGAACTGTTTTACGATCTAAAACAATTTTCTACAAAAAGTGGCTTTTGTTATATTTATGTTGGCACGATAAAAATTAACATAATAGCCAATATTTTTCTACCCTTACTATTTTAGATGCGCCGATAAAATAGTTTTGTATAACATTGTGTAATATGCACCGAACACACATACTTACCATTAAGTACGCCCTTGTACTCCTTAGTTTAAGATGTTTTTCAAGAATAAATAAATGAATGAAATTAATGTAAAATCCAATAGATATAAATACAAAAAAACTTCAAATATCTGCTGCAGAAGAGTTGCCGCGCTGCATACATACTACGTACATACACCACACGCAGTGAGTACCTACTCGAAAATAACAATGCTTGTGTCCACCCTCACAACCCGGGTATAAATCGTCGCACATTTTTAAGGCCGGGTCCGCGATCGTCGCCAAACCCGTGTCAAATTTTACCCTTAACCGTAACCGGAGACAAGGGTGGATATACGAGCACACACATACCTACCCTTAATATGATACGATTCACGATATTTAGTATTCACTTTTACGTACCTAATGTTGAATTTTAATATAACTCTGATGGTATGAGGAGTTATCGGAATAAACGTAAATTCATTATTCAAATACAGTATACATGAATAAATGTATACATGTATTAACTTTACTAAGAACTCCTAATAAAATTGAAGAAGCTAACAAGAAAGAAAATATAAACGGACTGGAAGTAAGTTGTCACTAGTGCATATACTACAAGGGTTTATCTAAAAAAGTATGTCATATTTATATTCTTCCACTCGTCGCGGCTAATCAGGAGACAGTAGAGGTGGTTGAGGAGAACACGGCCCCCTCTGAGGGTGAGTCACAACGCCTCAAGTCACGTAAATTACGGCTAAACTGTCAGCTCGGTTATATTTTCCTTCGTCAAGACTACTTCAAGCGCTGAGAAAAAATATTGCGTTCACAAACAGGTACACCAACACACTTAAAATTAAATCAGATTCAGACATATACAATAAAATGTCTCCATGTTATATAAGGATCGAGCAGTATATCGAAGTGGAAGTACCTAACGATTAGTTTTGGTTCATTGAATATTAAACGCAAAATATGGTAAATTCTTGACCGTATACATATAACATACTGTAAAGCTTTACAATTGCGCGTAGGTTATTACATTTGTTAAATTATTCATTATTATCATCATTATATTTATCATTGTGAACTTCAACATAATCATCAACAGCAGCTGTACCAGCACATTGTATAGTACTATTGAATAGCAATTATTATTAAACGTCATCACTTCTTGTCCTCGGCTGGTAGCATGGATCTCCTGCAAATTACAGATGGTACTCCCAAAGTCGTCGTAAACCTGATGAATAATTACCTAGTAGTGGAGGAAAATATATTTGCGAAAGTATTACAATTCCCAAGCGCGGGATCGATACGAAATGGACTGTGAATATAGGTCTCGTAACAGACGCAACGCCCACTCTGGCTAACACGGCGCCAACTAGTTCCTTGGGCGGTTGTTTAAGACAAATACATTTGGATAGTACAAATAAAACCCTACGAGAAAACAGTACATACAGATCTAATTTCGTACGAAATATCTCAGATAATCGAGCGAATACTAAGAATTGTGGAACGAACGCAATCAACGTAATGCACGTTACAATTGATACAAAATATATTGAATGATGGTATGAATGGTATTAATATACCGCATCTAATACCTGATATAGGATATATTGGATGATCGAACGAATGACGGAACGACAGAACAGATATAAGTAATATAAAACATCTCGCGCCCACACACCAACATAGCTAAAGCTGATTTATGTAAAGATTGCAGTGGCCTTCAATTACAAGTTTAAAATAGGACAATAACTCAATTCAAAAATGCTTATGCATACCCTGTTACAAATCTAACTTAATACCTTAATCAAAAGACTATGTCAATTATTTATATCGCGAAATTGCAAAGATTGGCCAAATGGATTTTTTGGTAAAATATAGTGAACACGCTTGTGCCTTTTTTCAATACAATATAAGGTATTTACAAGGTGCTAATATTATTACAGCATGACTGCTGAAAGGGTGGTGCGAAAATGTAAAGGCATATGATATCATAACAATGGTAGGACTTAACAAAGCTCTAAATGTACGAATAATACATGGCCGTAATTATCCATGAAGTTGATCTATAAGTCAATCAGGTCTAAACGCCCGCGATTATCAGTCGCTTACCGTATTAATCATTCATTGCCATTAGATACATGGTATTGCTTTATAGGTGGTAGTGATTGATTATAATCGGTAAACGGATAACTTAGGGATATAGTCGGGGGTTCTTTGTCAAATGCCAAATCGAATGCAATTAGCCTGATTGTTGTAATTTATTGACTGTAATTGTTTTCTTCAACTTTCTTACTTGCTGAAATCAATATCTATTTAAATCTCATTGCTTCTTCAACATATCTTTATCTAATCATTACCCAGTTTTTATTAGAAATCTTTAACTCATTTGACCACTTCGTTTTTGAACATCTTGTTTTCTTCCCACTATCAACAGCTTTAGGTACAATGTACAATATATTCAATTGTGTCTCACAACAGCATTACTTCAATAAATCCGCATTATCACGTAGACGTACTAAGATTAATCACTTATCTCGGTCTATCATGACCGTCGTATACAATGCCCCTTTGTTCGACACCATTGGCTCCTGTCATTCACGCCATGTTTCATTGTCTACGACTATCACAGTTTTCATCTCCATCCGAAATGCCTTTTATACGGATGCCGTATTTAGTGTGATTAATACTTCATACAGTACTTTTACATTTTGAGCTATAAAATTTATAGTAAAAGAAGATGGTTCGAAAAATTAAAATAAACTTTTCACCCCGCATCGATCGATAATCATCAGATTACAAAAACTCATTACGATCCTTCTTCAAATAAGTTGCGAAATTGTAAATTCACGTGTAGTACGAAACCACATTATTGCAATTCCGACCTTAATAGTTTCAATACTGTAACCTAGATACCACAATCTAAAAGGGCCACCTCAACTAAGAGAACCTTTTGAAATTTCTAGATATTTCTTTGAAGTTTAGATTCTGTATTTAAAACTTTTATAACTTTTCCAATTAAAAGTATAATACGCAGTGAATAATCAGATTCTCCGGATTCTCAGGTTGAAAATCCCGCGGACTATGTCCAAATGTATATGGAATTGACATCACCAGCATCTAGTTGAATAACAGATATCCAAAACATTTCTACATTTTCTTTTTGTGCATACATGATCCAACATAGCATATCATATTCATCTTATGATCGAAACTAGGGCAGTTCATCTCGTCCTATTGTAACAACATTGCACGAAACTTATATATCAACTGTACGACTCGTGACCATTTCATCTACTGTTTCTTCAAATATCAGACTATTTTCGTGAATGCCGTAACAATCAGTGCAGTCGATCCGACCACCCAACTGGTTTTATAACATCACGCCTGTATTTCTCCGAGTGGATAGGCAGAAGAGTTTAGTTATACATCCCATCATGGAATAGAGGATGAAGTACCCTAGTCGGTTTCATACCCATTTAATCCAAGTCTCCATCCCCGTCACATGGACTATTGATTGACCCAAACAAGCAAGCTACGATCACGTGCTGACACGCACTCGTGCGTGGTGCGAACAAACAGTGCCAGCACGCGACTTGGTTTAAGAATAGAAAGCATACTCATTTGGCCGCTGTTATTTTAATAATGAAATGCATGCAAATACGTCAGACACCTAAAAAGTACAGTTATATAAAAATGTAATTTACTGTCTGCCACCTCCAACTCAACCAACGTGATTGTGGTCAACGTTACCCTTCTTCTAATTCTCCTTCTCTTCTCCTCCGCCTCTTACTCTTTGTTGTAAAAGATAACATTTGTTTACCGGTGGAATCATTCATCGTTATTAAATGACGATATTTTTTATTTTATGCAAAGTAGTAACACTATCGAAATTACCATCGGCAAGGATGTAAGATATAGCAATTAGAGGTACACCAGCGCTATACTAGCTTTCTGCCTGAAGCCTAACGGCGAACGTCACATGTAATAAGATCCCGTCTTAATAGGAGATGGACTCACGTTGACTAATGGAATTGAAGAAAGACGATGTACGTTGATAATATTGCATTGGAACAAGAACGCTATTAACGATGGAGATTAGACAAATACTGCCACAGAATACACAGTAGCTTCATACAGGTATTCAATTCATTCAAAGCTACCAAACCATTGTTCGCATGACACAACGGCTCGATCGACCCCAGTAAAGTCCAACTCCGGCCCAATCCGTAGTCCGCTTGAACTTTGAATATGTTGAAACATTTCTCCATGCAAAAAAAAAACGATATTACTGAAGCTTTCTTTTTTCTAACGAAGTACTAAGTCAGATCATTTTTCATATTGTTAATGTGTAAAAAAAGACAAAGTTAAAATATTGTTTCAATAGCTCCCAAGATTCA
>DVOY01000180.1:0-13423 GCA_018237585.1 Apyrrothrix maculosa | reverse complement strand
AATGTATGTAATGTATATGTTGTGATGCGCATTCACATACACTATACTCATACATGCATGTATGAGTATAGTGTATGTGAATGTGAATAATGTGGGTATGTGTGTGCGATTATTGTTGCATATGTAAGTGTACCGTGTACATTTGTATAAGCGAAAGTGAATATGTGGAGGATGTATATGAATATGTGTATTTTTGTATGAGTGTAGTTGTGTAAGCGCATGTGTGTACGTAGCTTGAATTTTGATGATTTAAAAGATGTAATTTATATTTTATTTTCAAACTGTTTACTGTATTGGAATTAGGGATGGGTGGTGGAATATTGTTCCAGCACTTAGTAGCGCTGTATTTGAAGCTACCACGGAAAGCTGCGCCAGTGTGTAATTAATACGCTGGGTAATTAATACGTTTTTTTCCGTAACGCCACGAGCAATATCAACGTTTAGGAACCATTGTAGCTTATTGTATAGGTAAGAGGGTAAATTATATTTTCAAATCGTGATCTCTCATCAAAGAGTATACCCAAATTACGCGCCTCTTTTACTCTTTGTATTGGTTCGCCATTTATATGCAACTGTGGATTATTTGACGAAATTTTAATCACCTGCTTGTGAGAACCAATTAATAAATATGTATGTTTTGTGAGGATTTAAAATTAAATTATAAGGAAACCTATTTAGTCTAATAGCCTAGTTATTTTAATGCAAATATGGACCTTAGAGCATTAATTTGTACCTGTAGTTGTATTGCTATTTAAATAGAATAATAGCCGTGTATATGAATGGTTACAGCACCTCAATAACTTGTTGGAGAACTACTTAGAGCCGTTGAAGAAAGAAACTTTTTTATCAAACGCCGAGATCAATGCTCTGTTCGGAAACATTCAAGAGATAGTAACTTTTCAAAGGCAATTCTTACAAAACTTAGAAGAAGCCGTCGAGGCTGAACCTAATTTCCATCATTTCGAATTCTCCAATCAATTCAAGGTAAACATTTAGCATTCCAATATTCATTATTATTTTTTGATTTTCAACTGCTTGAAATTTTATAAAACAACTATTTTAAATATCGTTGAGCTTCAAATTTATTCGTTTCTAAGCTCAGCTAAAACGTTATATTTAAAAAAGAAAATAAATATGCTTATTCCTTTACGTATAGTTTTAATTTTAAAATGTATTTTCAGAACGTTCTCTTCGCTGTTGGTAACGCCTTCCTTTATTACGTCAACCATTTTAAATTATACAGTTCGTTCTGCGCTAGTCACAGCAAAGCCCAGAAAGTTTTGCATCCTAGTAAGTCACACTGTTCTCGTCTGTTGCATACAAGTTACTATTTCTTGTATCCATAATACAACATTAACTTTTTCACTCTATAGATGAGGGAAATCAAGCGTTGCAAGAGTTTCTCGCGGCGCGTAATCCAAAACAGCAACACTCCTCGACTTTGGAGTCATATTTAATCAAACCCATTCAACGAATACTTAAATACCCCTTGCTACTTCAGCAACTGCGGAATTTGACTGACGTTAATTCTGAAGAACATCTTCACTTAGTTGGTAAGAACCGCAAAACTCTTCGCTAAGCATAAGTTAAGTCCAACTGTACTATTACTGATAAATTTTAACAATAATTACAGAGGCTCTCAAGGGAATGGAAAAAGTTGCGGAGCACATCAATGAAATGCAGCGAATCCATGAAGAATACGGTGCTATATTTGATCACTTGTTCAGACAACATCAAAAGTCTTGCAAGCAACCTATAGACCTAAGTCCAGGTAAGTTTCATTCAAGGATATTTTGATTTCAATCAATTTGTGAACATTTGTAAGTTAACGAATCATATATTTTCCAGGCGATTTGTTATATTATGGCGGCGTTGAATGGTTGAATATATCAGACTTTTTAGGAAAGATAAAAAAGGGACTAGAATTACACGCTATGTGTTTTGTATTTAAATCAGCCGTAGTATTCCTTTGCAAAGAAAGATTGAGACAAAAGAAAAAGTTAATGGTGAGTTTTCTTACTAAAATTTATCCATTATGGGACTGGGAATCCACTTTGAGCATTTTTTTAAATAATTGTATTGTTGAATTTTTAGGGTGTACCATCAAAAAATAATTCAAACGAAGTTGAGATAATTAGGTACCAAGTTCTAATCCCAGTGACGGAAGTACAAGTGCGCGCGTCTTCGGCCAAGGACATGGACAGTCATTTTCTATGGGAGCTCATTCACCTGCGCAGTCAATTGCAACGTCGCTCGGAAAAAGTTTATGTACTTTCTAATAGGTAAGTTTTTGTTTAAATAATGGCCTTTAATGTTTTCGGTACCGGCTATATTGGGATTTGATAAGAATTTACGCTATTGTAATTATTGACTAAATCCACGTGACATCGCAATATGTTTTGAATAATGAAAACACAAGTCGGTAATGGACATAACGGGCTATTCAGTGCATTTGAAATAAATAAAGAGTGGCCCATTATTTATGTATATTCACGTCGAAAAATACTTGTAAAAAGGCTTATTGACAAATCTATCCTTTATTTTCTTGCGGTTTCACACTTATGCCGTTCATTGCACACTTTCAAATACTTCAGCGGTCTTTAATGCTACAAAACTTGATTGAATCTAAAAATCTAAATGAATTCTTTGAAAATTATCTCGTTGCTTGAACTCTGACAGAAGTAGATCGAAATGCATAAAACTTTTCTGCTTTGACGCGTGATAACTAAAACTAGTCTGAGTGCATGTCATTTCATGGAATAACCCCCGGTATGCTCACAACAGCACGGCGGACTTCCGCAACGCGTTCCTCAAGACGATCCGGCAGATCATCCGTGAGTCGGTGCGCAACATGTCGCTGCCGAGCTCGCGGCCGGCTCCCGCGCCGCCCCGCGCCCCGCACGCACCTCACGCGCACCACTCCGCGCACACTCTCGACCGCGACCGCCCTAAACACCAAGTGAGTTACTCCTGACACTACACAAAATAATAATTATCCAGCCCAGTGGTTAGTGAACCTAACTGCTCAGCCGGGGTCGTGGTTCGATTTCCACCCGAACAAATATTTATAATGTGCCCAGTTATTTATTTTGTCTAGTTGTAGAAATATCTATCTAAGTATATATTTATATGTAGTTTATCATCCATCTTGTTACTATTCACAAGCTCTCTTGATACTTACTTTAGGATCAAGTGTGTGGAGATGTCTCACAAGTCATACGCTCTTTACGTCCACAATATTTATTTCATAATACTGTAAATCGTTTTTTTTATAATGTCACAATTTATTGATATAATTTCACATCCCTTATAAGGCATGAAATAAAATTCCTCGTATGACATATACATATGTAATATATCCCTAACAAAGTTCACAACGTCACAAAGAATTATAGACACTATATGTATATACGAGTAGACCCAGAGAGAACATTATACATATGGGACGGTGATATGGCGGTGTACCTCTACATGGGCGAGAATCACTTTGCACGCTCTCCTAATTGTCGCAAATTATTGTGCATATATCTAAAATCTTGACCATCAATCATCTCCTTAATACAAATATTTAGTAAAAATTGGCGTCAAGGTACCCCTTTTCACATTCTTAATAATATGTACTTAGCTAGTACTAGATTGCAGCTTTGAATAGAGTAACCATTTTCGGAGAAGTCACATCCTAACATTCAGAGTGCACATTATTATAGTTGCAATTTGTTGAATACATATATCCCTAAATTCAATTAACTAGCATAGATGAAGATATGTAACATATAGAAATACGGACCTCGTCAATAATGAAGGCAATTCATTTCTTCCAATTTAATTGATTTGATATAGACATTGATCGCCTTACTTTACAAATTTTAGGTACAAGTGATGCAAGGTTCCCAAACTTTGGGAAAAACGAAGAAATCTAAAATAACAGGACAGCGACTGTCGGCTGGAAATATTGAGGTACCTTATAATTTGCTTTAATCTATTATTAATAAATTTCATACAAAATTTCGTTATCGCTTTAAACGAATGTGTTTGTCTATACAGGTGGGAAATTTATCACGTGATAACTCTCAAGATGCCGAAGAACCTCCTCAAGAGATATCTTCTGATGAACCATCGTTCAGAATTAGGAGCAAAATACTTGGAGAGCCCGCAGGTTAGTTTTCCAGAAAGAAATATATCAGGAATACTTTCATTAATTCAATTCATTGCAAGCCTTTCAATAATTAAAAACTTCTCGTTTCTAAAATTGATATACTCCTTAATTAATATCCTGCTACCCATGAAATATAAACACATATCTTCACGCCAGATCCCTTACGGAGTGGGCAAAGAGCTTCGAGTATTAAATATCTACACCCTTACAAACCTGTCGTACTTCTACATTCATCACTTTCTTCGTACGAGCACTAATTTCGTAGACCTCTTTTTAATTTTTGGGTTAACATATTTCAAGCTTATTTTACACATAACATCACGCCTGTAATCCCCGAACAGATAGGCACAGAAGCGTGGTACGCTCCCACGTTTCACCAGTTACGTTTACATCCCATTACGGAAGAGTTCGTGAGTCTGTTGCCATACACCCGGCACAAATCCAGACTCCGGGCAAGAAAGAAAGACAAGAAATGTTCACTAGAAAAACTGAATTAGAAATATCCCATTTGAACCCAGGACCTATCGATCGGCAGTCACGCTTGTAAACAAGACGACCAACGAGGCAGTCAAAAATCAGCTTATTTTTATAAATGCTATTATAATATGTAATGAATTCGTATTTATTTTGACAGGAAGCACCTCAGCTTCAGCAGTGGAGGTCTCTAGCGGCGAGAGCAGCAAGCGCGCCACTAGCGGGCCAAGTGGGCCGAGTGGCGCCGACACGGAGGCAGAGGGCTCCAAGTCCGAGGGCGAGGACGAGCCGCCGCCGCCGCCTGCCAAGCGAGGGTTAGGCCGCACCCCTAACCACCTCACCCTCAGGTACCATATGTATGGGTGCGCAGATCCAGACACACCGATCAAATGTAATGCGCGCACTGCGCTCTGAACTGAAATCACTAGATGCTTTGATTGTTTTTACAATAATATTTTGCCTGCCCCAGTCATGGGCTCAATAAACAGAAAGGTTATTTCCTTACCATTAAATCACACAATTAAACCTTTTGTAAAAGTTATTAAAACAGTGAACTGAACAAATTTTACTAACAAGTAAACGCAAAAATGATGTTCCTAAAAATATCGCTGCAATATTGTAACGCTAATTGTCAAAATATCAACTACCTTTTGAATCGTAAAAAGTGTATTTCTTGAGAAAAAGTTCCACATTAAAATGATATAATGTTTAAATTGGCATGTAATGCACCAAAATGTTATAGAATAATAGAGAGAGAATAGCTGATCTAATCAAATATTTCTTTAAGAGTTCAATTTTATTTTATAACCAATACACGTAGGTGAATAGTTATTAAATGTTTTTTTCAAATATTTGCAGTTCTATTGGTCAAGCATCTTTGTTCGGAGTATAAACAGAGCTCACATTACATTTACAGTGCCTACACAATGCACCGACACTCGCGAATTGATATTTGCGCTCATTCACTCATGTCTCTCAAAATTTACGCATAACCGCTTATCTCTACTCATACATATGTCCCGTGCTTTCCCCTTGTAGCTTTCGCGGCAATGAAGCAATTTCTCGTATATGTTTACTTTGCTTTACAGCACAACTTCTACTTTGAGTGCTGGCAGCACCGGCAGCCAAGCTCGTCTCATTCAATCCTCTCACCAGCCCACGCAATACCAACCCACTATGGTCAAGGAATTAGGTAAGCAGGAGTCACAATCACTCAAATCTTCCCCTGAAAGAAAATGTTCGTCCACAGACAGAAGGATTAAAGTGATTCGTTCAGGCAGTGGCAGCAGCATTAACAGGGACAGATCACCCAGTCGCTTAGCAGATCATCCGTCGCCTGACAGGGATCGCGTCACAAAGGTCATCATTTGCAAGTCACCAAATAAATCTAGCCTTAAACAATCGAAGACACTGCACCGCTCTCCTAAGGGTAGTTTCGATCAACCGCGATCCCCGCGAGAATCTATCGATAAGTCTCGATCTCCCCAGCAAAGTTTCGACGGGTCCAGGTCTCCGCGTGGGAGCATAATGAAATCTCGCGAGAACAGCTTGGATAGATCAAAGTCCCCAAAGCCTGCCCCAAAGAAGGGCATAATGAGAACGCCTCAGGCCAGCTTCGATAGATCCCCGTGTAAGTCCCCCAATGTAAGCCGCCGCTCATCTAGATCAAGCGGAGAGAAGTTAGCGAGACTTGGCACGAATTCGTTGGATCGTATGACGCACTACTCTCAGCTAGCTAAGGCAGAGGATAAAGCAATGAAAATGGGTATTGTCGTTTCTAAATCCACGGAATCCATCGCTAAAGCGATTGAGCATCCGACTTGCGTACAATGCTACTTGTCGGTAAAAAAGCAGTCGAAAACCTCCTAGCATAAGGGGAAGGGCAAGCTCCCTAAGGCTCGAAAGAAGTCTCTAATGACCCAATCTATCTTGGTCTCGTCCGACCGCAGCAGCGTCGAAACTTTGGACGACATGAGCCTCGAGCGCGGACATTGCCCTTCCACGCGACATTGCCCTTCCTCACGACATTGCGAAAAAAGCGACTTTAACCAAATTCATGTTTAAGTTAACATTGTCTTGTGTTAATTACGATATATAAAAATGTATTTCATTATTTTCTGAATATCGTTTTACATAAGCTACTGCAAATGAAAGATTTAAGAAAGGTGAAATGTTAAAATACTAATGCGAATACTAGTAACTTGTACGCTATAAGGAATTGAATAGGGTTGATCATACAAATGGTGATTCATAAATGAAAATTAGATAGTTTATTTCATATTATGAATATTTTTAAGTAATATATACTAAAATATTTCACTATACCTACCTATTAAATATAAAACACCAATGTAATAGCGCCACAGTGAACAACTATTGTTTTCGTAATATACATATATTGTAATCCATGCAAAAAGAAAGTAAGGTTCAAATTTCGTATACGTGATAGTTTCGACCTATAATCGAATTGTAGAGGAAAATCATGATTTGAAATAACCCTTTTTATGGGCTTCGGTGTTAGATTAAAAATATATCGTATGAAGTTGAGTGAAAAAATTGTAGACTCCGTTATTGATCACGATATTCATACTTAATCGTACCATTAGCTCGTATATGTAACTCCAAGTGCTAAGTATTACACGATAATGGCTGTGGAATGGTACTGATGTTAAACCTAAATAAATGTTCACATATTTTGTTTATTGTAATTAATTTCACATTTACTGTTTACATCGCAAATTCCTTCAGGTGCAACACAATGTTACTGTTGTGTATTGATTGGATTTGCACCATTAATTAAGTCTTCCATTTCGAAATACTTCTACTTAATTAAGTAATGTATTATGTTGTTTCTCTCAATGCCTGCTAATTATAAGTTTGTAATATTAAATCATATGAATGTCTCTGTATGTATTCGAAAACTTTTAATATGATTTACGGTTTGTGAAGGGAAAAATATTGTGAAGTGTTATTAAGACGCCAGATTTCAGCCTACTGCATATTAGCATTATGTATTGTACATTAATAATACTTGTGTGGACACTTATATCAATATTATACTTGCATGTTACATTTTGAATAGAATAACTATTGACTTACGCAAATATTGGACTAACTCATATGATAAAATTAATAGGATAGCCTAATGCATTTAAATACACTTAAATAAATATAATACTGACTTAATACTTAAATATAAAAGTAGTAATCCCTTCGTTTTAAAATAGAAATATAGATATTAGCTGCGCACTAAATGTAATATGTTCCCTTTGAATAGATAAATGCACTGGCAAATCGCAACTCATTAATTACTTCCCTATAATGACTAGTGTTTTCGTGTAGAATCAATTTAAATTTGTTCACTGGTGCACCTTATATAATAATACCTATACGTGTCTGTAGGCTTAGTTCTAATTCGTAAGCTCTTCGAAATTTTCTTATGTATTAAGTAATATAATAATTTTATTTGAATGTTCGATGTAATGTTGACCGCCGGAACTACTACATTTGAAATACGCGCAACCTCCGACACTAGTGTCTAACTTTTTAATTATGGGTTCGGGCACACATTCGTGAGGCTTCTACCGGGTGTCATTATCGTAGAGTAAAAAGGAGGTAGGCCTATTATACTTGATATCACTACCTAAAATTTGAAACCATATTGTGTGCAATATCGATATTTTATCGGTTTATACAAACCCGACAATACAAAGCGACAAACCTGAACAGAAACAAATGGACAGATCGCTGGGTCACTCCTTTTTACGACACGATCACGTCTCCGACAACATTCATCAAACATTCAACTCTTTTCGCGAACTCGCGAAATCCGGATATCGGTATGATGACGCGTCCAAATCGCCTCAGCGAGGCTCGAGCCGGCCGCACCCGCACGCTCGCCGACCAGCCCGCCTGGCGTCGGCAGCGGTGCGGGGCAGCGATGACCCCGTAAAAGAGTTCGGTGTTTGGTGTGTTGTAGGATCGCCCGTGTGGAAACCGCGCGACATGTTGAGCGAGGCGGCGAGCGGCGGCGCGGCCGTGCCCGCGCCCACTACGTTGCCGCGTTCGCAACGACCCGCGCCGCGCGCGCATCACCTCTCCGCCAGCCGCAAGTCGTTAGCGCCGGACCACCGCCACTAAGCGCGCGCCACCGCACTCCCCGCACCCACCGCGTTCTTCCTTTACCCAGTCCCGACTCGACTCGAACGCGTTTATCGCGCATTACTTATTATTCCGCGTTCAATTCCTGTAGTCCAACAAGGGCCGAAACGTGAATGTGCTCGCCCTCTAAAACGAGTATCGCGCTAACGGATCTAGTACTCATACTGTCGCGTGTGACGTATATTTTGTACCTACCCTTTTCATTTAAGTCTACGAAACCCAATCACTCGTATGATGTAGAATTTTTGTATTGTCCCATGTTGAAGGTGAATCTGGGCTGATATTGATGACAGCAAATGATAATCTAAAAGGTGAGGTCAGTGTGCCAAAGCAATTTATCAATTAACATTTAGCTATTGCAAGGGCTCGCGGCCACGCAAACACGATCATACAATATAATAAGTAATTAGAAGCCTATTCTATTATAATTATTATTGATGCAATTCGATATGTGTATTGATTAAATTTCTTCCACGATATGAAATTATACATGAAAAAAAAATTATGGATCGTAAATTTGACCTAGAAACTATGTGTTTTCTATAAAGAAATGTATGAAAAAATGGCAAGTTCGCGTCGACCCTAATTTGCGAGGGGTTACTTATAAGTTTAAAGCTATGTATGCTAAACGCATAAATTTAACCCTTTGTAAAATAGTTTGTCCCAAAAAGTTTGATAAGGCATGCAGTGATATTGTGAAAAGAAACATCTTGAAAGTCTGTATTCCGCTGACCCAAAATTTCGTAGTTTACACCAATGCTATTTTTATGTCATTATCCTTTATGTCATTTTGATAGTTCGACTTATCGATATTGTTGATGAAAAATGTTACAGGCTGACTTTCATTTTCGTCTATTGCTCAAATACTTCACTAACGTGTGTTTGAACTGCATTTATTTCAATTTGTGTCACCATGTTGCAAATTATTTTATCCTAAGAAATAAGACTGGGAGTGGCATGGAATGAGGTTTAGGTATGAAAACATCAGCGAAAAAAATTTCTTAGATACCCATATGATAATATTAAATTATTGTAAAGACTATTGGATTTTAAAATAACGAATATTATAACATAGTGCAATATTGCACCACTGTAGTTTCACATACGATTGATATTAATACGACTATCACAAAAATGTTTGCTAGATTATATTAAGTTTAATTTGTACTAGAGCCATCATGAATTCGTAAATGAGTGAATCTTTAATCTACAAATAATGACAATATCATTATAGAAATCAATAGCAATACGGCAATTATACTTGTTCGAGTGATCATGCAGTAATATTATTGGAGAAATGCTTTTCTATATCTGAAACTTTTTTGAGATTTGCTTGGTGTATACGTCTTGTAGTATTCTTTGTTTTTTCCTTTAGAATAACAACCCACTTTTTTAATATACGTAAAAAACGAAAGACACTATGACACCGCTTATTATAGGCGATGAGTTAATGAATACGCATCATTATAATGATAAAATATTAAGCACATTCCGCATCAAATTCTTTCGTCTTACTATTTTTAATATATATCGGATTCAATGAGCTCGTGACTTAGAATCCGTTTGCTGTATTTGAATAACTACTACCTGTTTAATAACATTTGAACAGTAATATATGTATTTTCTGTGTAAGCATAAATTAATTTGTTCTAATAATATCATGATATTACATATTTATTTTAATTGAAACATTAAAGTAAACAGAATGGTAATTTCCGAGCAAATTTTCATCTAAACAAGATATAGGGAACCATTCTCTGTTTAAGCATAATCTGATTTGTTCTAAATAATTTCATGATATTACATATATATCTTAATTCAAACATTAGACATAATTATTATTTCCGAGCAAATATTTCATCTAAAAAAGATATAGGGAACCATTTCTTAAATATGCGATTAGCCAATCGTTTACCTGTATCTCTTCCTATTTTCGAGATATACTTCTTTTGATTTGAAATTTTAGAGGAGAAGTTAGTTTCCAACCGATTCTCTATAAGGTCTCCAGTGCCAAAAATTAGGTACGAATAATATAATCGATACCTATGCTTGTTACTACTCACTGTTAAAATTTATATAATAAATAAATAAATAATATATCGTCAGAGTAGTTAGCTGTATTCTACTTGCGATTACTTTTGTCACATTGGCAACGCGATTCACTAACCTATAGTTCAAAATGCACTTACCCTATGGAAAAGTACACTAGGTAGTTTTGATAATAATTTCTCTTCGTGATCAAATTCAAAAGTTCTATCATAGGTTAGGCAAATGGTAAAACATGTATCCTTGTGTTTTTATTTACCCGTTGATAAATAGCAATATGGTTGTTTAATTAATACAGATGTTAAAATATGATATTAAATTATGAGAAACTTGTTTGAAACCACGATAAAACTTCATCTGCTCAAGCGCGTTTTGCCATAAACACTGTTCTAATATTTAGGTTCCATACTTATCTCGCGTTCTAAAAATTTTTCGACCTGCAACAACTATTACTATATAATTATGTATTCATAGAATCTATTTATATTATATCATTTTCAATTTAATTACCGTCACAAATTTCACCACTTAATTACTTTTATTCCCGAAAGGACTTTACGGTTTTTTTAGTTTGTCAGTTAAGTTTAATGTTAGTTTATTATAGTGGGATAAATGTAATAGAAGATTATGTTACTTATATTGTGTTGTTCATTAAGAATAGAATGTACGGGCGATATTGTCGGACGACAAAAAAATTATTCGTATGGCAACATATCACCTGCGGAATGAATCTTTACAATAATCGAACGATTTGTCGTGGTTTCAAGTAACTATTTGTTTAAATTATTTTACAATAATTTTGAAAATGAATGTAATAATAATATGTAGATATTATTTATTATTATTCAAACAAACATACCCATTGCATTTATATTTTGAATTTTTATATATCGTTTAAAATTATTTCGTGATTTATTGAAATAAAACATGTTTATTAATATACATATGTTAAAATATTCGAATTTAATAATTACGAACTTATACAATCGATTTATAGATATTGTTATACTAAGAAAATATAATTAATAAAATGAATAAACAAATATGAGTGAAAAATGTAATGAAGAATGGGCTCATTAATTGCGATTGTATTTCATACTTCAATGACATTTGAAAAGTAATGTAGGAAAATGAATGAATATTTAGAAAGACTTATTGAAGTAAAATACGAAGGTAACTAATGTTATAATAAGTATTGTACTTTTATAATTTGACTTTGTATAATTTGCCCCTTGGTTCATTTTCTATTGAGTTATATCAATGTATTATAGTATGGTATTTATGATAAATTTCCTATGAACAGTAATTAGTAAATAGTACTTTAATGGCAAACTATTAGAACGATTATGGTGTATTTGGTTGTTGATATCGGTCTCAATACAAAAGTCTTTGTCATAAAAATGGACAATGCGTTCACTGTAGTGTTATAATTTTAAAAATACACAGACTGTTATGTGGTTTTTTCTCAAATCTGTGAATTCAAAAAGGAAGAGGCACTTTTTCTAGCGAAATGTAAAATCATCGAACTTTTTGACTAGGAAATAATGACCTCTGAGAGCCTAAAAAAAGTGCCTTCAAATGTTTTTAAATGGAAGTGCTCACAAAAATCCGCCACGACACTCCACGCGCGAGTCGTTCCTGTAGTTTGCCTACTTTTTACTAATTAGCTCGATTGCAATGTCTAGCATCCTTTAGTGGCTTCCAGCAACGTTAGTCTAATTTATAAATTGATGTATTCCTATTGTTTTCCTAAGTATTAATAAGTTCAATTTTGTGAAACATGAAAATTACTTTTTATTGCTTATGAATAAATATAAAATGTAACTTTGGTCTTTGTTATTTCTATGCCTCCTTAACTGTCCTATAGTGTGAATGGAAATTCCTCTATATTTAACGCAAGTTAACATTTTATTCTCGCAATAATATGAACTACACGAATAGGTTCAATGATTAACACACAGTTACATTTCAATTACCTTGACATAAACACTGTATATGAAAATGTTTCAAATCATTGCAGTACTTCATAATCTTTTAATGTAAGTACATATGTACACACATATATGAACTCACTCATAAAAGTGTTAGAAGGTAACACGGATAGTCATGCTTTCGCAGCGCAGGTATAATTATGAATAGCAATTAATTACTGCGAATAATAGATTTTTTCATATTTATTTCCTGGCACATGTATACATAATCAGAACTAGTGATCCTATGGTGATATCCATAAGAATTATGCCATATTAAATATATTTAAGTGCATGACACCAGAACCCTGTAAAGGTTTTTTTTAATAATAAGCAGAGTTCAAAAACAGCGAAGCTGCACTGGAAAAGGATATAGGTACTCAATAGCGATGAACGTAAAGTAAAACACTTTTCGGTAAAATGTATTTATTTAAATCGTACATCGATTTCATAAACCAAACATTTCAGTGTTGTCGGAATCTACGTGTTACAATTTGTTCATAAAACAATGTTCTGTAATTGATATGACTATATCAATCAAAATCATAAGGTATTTACAAAGTTACAAATGGCTAGATACGTATTTTTTCATAATAATGCGTCGGTAAATTTTAAT
>DVOY01000179.1:0-13429 GCA_018237585.1 Apyrrothrix maculosa | reverse complement strand
AGCGCTGACCATTTAATTAGCGCTATCAATCTCATAGAATACACACAGGATATCAAAGGACAACCGGCCAACGTCGTATTTGTCCACACTGGTATGTATTGCGTGTGTACAATTCACCTCGCAACTCTACATCCGCGTTCTAAGGGCCCGCAGCCCTTCGATTCTCTTTTACATCGTCACACGATACTCCGTATAATGTGAACATTAGTTTTATGTTACTGCGTACTGTATATATTTATATGTAGGTTTGATAAATTTGTTTACGTAACATCACGTCTACAATCCTCTAAGAAGTAGGTAGAGGAATGCAGTATACTCCCACGTTGCATCAGGTACGTTTACGTCCCAATATGGAATAGGGGTGGGCCTATTAACACCGGGCACAAATCCAGACTTTGAGTCACTACTAGATACTCGTATTCTGGTTAGAGAAATCCAATAGTACCCAATCCGGGATTTGAACCCAAGACCTGTCGATCGGGACAGTCATATAATACGAGTACCTACATTAAGTAAAATTAAGAGCACGTGTCATTAAACCGATATACATACAGAAACTACGGTGCCTCAATGCCATTAACTTCCTGTGATCAAAGTAATGTAGCTCAGTATATCAACGCGCGCGGTCCCCGCCGTCGTGGAAGTTTATAATTAGAATAGTTCATTCTCGAATCCGATAGCGTTATCATTCGCTCGTCACATCTCTTGCGAGTGGCTTGTTAGCGTTTGTATATCCTTATCTTATAGCCTTATCTTTCCGCTACTTTCAATAACTAACGCCAAACATTGAACTCTGCGGCTGACACCGCGCTGAATATGCGGTAAACAAATATTTTTCTTATCGTCTCAAGTCGTCTTCGTTACGTATTATAAGCCATTAAACCTATTATTACTTTAAGTAGCGAGTTGACATTGCCCTGAATGTATTAGAGTTAACAATGAGTGTACGATTTATAGTAATAATATATTGAGACACCACGGCCATCTGTTTCATTGTGACGAAGGCATAATTATTTTAGATATAATTATTTTATAATGAAACTATGATCCTTTGTTCATGGCTTCATTCACTCGACGTTCTACGTCTAATCTTGTTTTCTATGGTGCCATGAGGCAAGTGGGGGTACTGAGATTTCCCATCCAATACCTACTCAATTGTCACAGAACGCGCTCAATAGAAATCATATCGATGTTTTTTTTTATTAAGTTATAGGCTCGAATTTGACTGCTACACCCCCTGATGGAAAGCGGGATGCAGCCTAGGATGTAGCACGCTTGCCTAGAAAGTGCCTATTCACTCTTGTCTTGAATAACCCCAGGTTGTATGAATCGGGAAAAATAGATGTCGGCAGGGTATTTATTATGTACTATACTACACGAACATTTAAAGGCTCTTAAAACTTTACGTCCTTACTATGCATAAAGTATTTCACGGCTGCCTCGGTCTAGTAGTTGCAAGCGTGATTGCTGAGGTCCTAGGTTCAACCCCGTGTCTTGCAAACTGTTATTGGGATTTTGTAGCTTGAAATTCCGGATTTGCGCCCGGTGTATGGCAATAGGCTTACGCCCTATTTCTTTGGATGTATTACTTAAATGAAACGTGGGAGTACTACACTCATCTGTCTAGCCTTTCAAGGAATTACAGGTGTGATATTATGTTGTTAATAATGAACTTGTATTAGCCGTCGCGACTGTAACACTATACAGGGCTAAGACAAAGCTGTTAATGAAGCAGCGTGCTAAGAGGCTTTAGACTGCTAATTCAACTTATCCCTTTGTCAAATGGTTGTATGTTTTCTTTTTTGTTCTCCATCTGCAAAGTAATCCAAGAAGACAATAAGAGTTCTAAGTTACTTTATATACCTCCATGTTTGACTGCCTGGTTGGGCGTGTTCGTTGCAAACGACTGCCGATCGAGGGGTCCTGGGTACAAATCCCACATCGAGTACTAAATTTAGAATTGTCTAAAATTAGAATTTCTAATAGTAGCTCGGAGTCTGAATTTGTGCTCGGTATATGGCAAGAGGCTCACCACGTATTCAAGGGTGAGACGTAAACGTAGCTGGCGAAACGTGGGAGTGTACTATACTACTCTGCCTACCTCTCCGGGGATTACAGGCGTGATGTTACGTTTGTTACATTTTCCATATCCTGGCATATCTGAAACTTTTCTCACCTATTTTTATTCATGTACCCAATTTTTGAGCAACCAGTGACAGTCTCGTGGTTTAGAATTCAGCCTCGTACTCCGGCGGTCCTGGCTTCGAGCTCTAGCGCCCACCTTTATAAAAAAAATATGCATTTTAAAAGCTGCTAAACCATTATTGGCAAACTTGGTTTACGGCCTTAACCGTTCACATTATGAGAGGAGTCCTGTGACCGACAGTGGATCAATAAAATACTTATTGATACTCATGTATGTAGGTATATCTATTTTTAATTAAAAACAATATTTAAAGAAGCTGTTTTTAACACATAAGGTGTTATACAATGTTATAAAATGTATACACATAACATAGAATAAAAATTATCCTATTTTCTGGCATATGATATTTAGAGCAAACGAACCGATAATGATTGCCGAAAATTTGGGATGAAATGCTGATAGCTTTTCGTTTCACATTATCGGCGTGTGTAGGACAATTTTACGCCTCACTATTACCTTTAATGTTGCGGGAAATGGGAAACTCATTGAACAGGTTGTTTGTGTCGTGTCGTGCACGTATATCACGACATACTATTGTAGTGCCGCGACATACTGTTGTAGTGCTGTGACATACTATTGTAGTGCCGTGACATTTTATTGTAGTGCTGTGACATACCATTGCAGTGTTGCGCATTATTATTTTCTAGACCTATCTTCTCTGCAAGAACCTTAGCATATAGTAGAATTTAAAATATATTGCAATCAATATTTTCTATTTCTCTACATCACTATTATGTCCCTATTTATCATGGCTGTTATCAATACCGCATCGTTATCTACATATATAATTAGATACCAGTGATTATTACGAGTAAATACCCAATGCTCCGATGGTTCGGAGATGTAGAAAGAATAGCAGATGCAAGAATGACCAAAGGGAGGTAGACTGGGACTCACCTATCTGACCTTAGGTCAGATCTTATGGGGGTATAAAAGACATCTCCGAAAATGCGTGTATATGAAGAGATTGAAAAACTATATAAGAAGAACGCCAGGTCTCTAAGAATAGAGATATTTGGCACTCAATGCTCTCTACCCTTCTCGTTATGGATCTAGCGTGATGGTATAATAACAATAATATCTGCGAGTACATTTCGTATATTGAACAAATTCTTTATCAACTTCAATATTCAAAAAATGTTTCCTCTCAGAAATATAACTGATGGTTTATTATGATGGACTGAGGAGTGCATTATAATGTTATCATATTTGGTTATCAAACAGCGGCATCTTTGTACTCATCGCGATATCTTGAAGTAAAATGTTTATAAGAATTCCTTATATTTTTGTGAGTTATTATCTGCTATATTTATTATTTTTTATAAAGCATCTAACAATGTATATGAAAAATATTGTCTTCATATTGATAAAAATATTTCATTTGTCATTAGTCTTAAACTGAAAAAAATAAAAAATAAACTTATGTGGTTGTTAAATTGTTACCAAAGTGCTTACTTCGAGAACTACGGGCGTGATGTTACGTATTTTGTTAACTATCGCCAAAATTCTGTATTTTGTATTCAATTGTTTTATAAGATGGCAGCACTGTTCACTTACTGTTTTTGATCAAACAAAAAACTTATACCAAGAACTTTCACAACTATTTTATTGTTTGCACATCACTACAAAGGACGATTTCACACAATTACATGTATGTATATTACCCACATCTGTATGGCAATCATCTCTTATATACGTGGGAAAAAAACATTGCCCGTACTGGCAATATTATTTGGAAAATATTTGGCAAAGTTCGTATTTGGCGATATTATAATATTTATATAATCGAGCAAAGAATATTTGAACTATCAATACTTGAGATAGCGAACTTCAAGATTACTTGTACCATATACACTAGTATGTATTTATTAGAAATTGACAGTGGTGCCTGCGTCATTGGGACGATAAGACAAACTCGAACTAATTAACATGTAATGAATAGCTGAAACCGATATGAGTTTTAATACACTTATATTAGGTACAGATCTACAATATTAGTATATTTATAGTATTCATTCATTTGTATACGTGTATACTTTCATTAGCTGATGAGAAATTTAGAGCTTTCATTCATCTATATACGTATATAGTTGCATTAACTGATGATAAACGCATTTTGGCGGCTAAATGTGTAATTTTAAATGTCATTAGGGTGCTTATGTCAAAGTTCTGATACCTCTTGGAATCGTTGCTGATTGCTAATGTTGGACCACAGACAATAATTACCTGTGTTCCTATAATAAAATATTCAAATTCAAAATTCAAATTATTTTATTCATTTTAAGGTATAAACATACACTCAATGAACGTCATGTTTTAGTCATTATACTTAAAATTATACTCATATATAATAAAATATGTTAGACATTAACCGTATTATCTTAAACAATAAATTCAATCACATCTGCAATCCCCGTAGACGTAGGCAGAGAGATATGTAGAACAATCCGATGTTTCACCAGTTACGTTTGCACCCCACAATGGAATAGGGAGTGAGCGTTTTGCCATATACCGGGCACAAATCCAGACTACAAGCCACTACTACAAATTCTATTTAGAAATTCAAGCTAAAAAGTCCAATAGTACTCGGCCCGGGGATTTGAATCCAGGATCCCTCAATAGATAGTCGCGATCTCAACCTGTCGACCAACGAGGCTGTCAACTAGTGTACTCGTATTTATAACACGTAAAAAACTTTTTAACAAATTTTAGATTTGTGGGCTCCCTCCTGTACACAATTTAACTAACCCAAATCTAATATCCCCCTCGTTGCGCACAAGACTATTTAAAAACGTACAAATATTTATTTTCAAAATATTTCTTTAACGTGTAAAATGTACAAATATTTTTTTATTCTAAGGCGTGTGGTAGACTATACTTAACCCTCTCATTCCGAGAGGAGACCCGTGTCCAGCAGTGGAACGATAAAAAGGGTCAGGAAAATAATCTTGTCACGTATTAATGTGTTAATACATACGAGTATATCATCAGGAATTATATGTATCTTCTTCTATACCTAACGGTAACAACATACGCCATTAATCTAGGCACTGCTGTGGGTCTCGTTAAAACTTTTGATGTTTAGTTAGGTACATATTCAAGCTCCCTGTACAGCAAGCTTCATGTTTCGAGGTCAATTTGACCTTTAAACTTTTAATTTATATAACTATATTATATTGTAATGGAGCAGAAATGCAGTCAGCTTTTGGCACGGCTCATTCGTTTTGATTAATCGGGTGAGGATTGGTCTAGACGCGAAATTCGCTTTTACTTGCGAAAACTTGGTGTTAATTAGAATAAGTGAGGGTTTATTAAACGTTACATCTCGCCTTGTAGGCAGAGGATCGAATAAATTCCCACGTTTCATCAGTCACGTTTACCTCCCATTATGGAATAGGAGGTGAGCCTATTTTCATATACCGGGCAAAAATCCAGATTTTGGAATCCCGCTTATGGAATTAAATATCAGATAATAGGTAAGTTATAATTTATTTGTTTTTATGGGGAATAATTCAAATTGAGCAAAGCAGTCTTGATAGAACTAGTAAGCACAACGATCTGCTTGTAGCTTTTTTCTATCCTGCACTATTGAAATGAGCACATATGTGATAATGATAATGCAATAACATATGTGCGTCCATCAGCACTTTGCTGGGTTTGTGACTTTAACCAGCCACTCGGAAGGTATGAGATTTAAATCCCTAAGATAGTCCTGACTTTAAGTATGCTTTTAAGTTTAAATATTTATGACCTGCTCTAACGGTGAAGGAAAACATCGCAAGGATACCTGCATACTCAAAAGACTTCCGTAATAGATTTCTGTATCATATCCGCCCGCATCTAGCCAACACTAATGAATGATATGAATGATGAAATGTGTCATTCAATAGTCAAACCTCAAGTGTCAAATCGTGAATTAAGTTGAATATAAACGTGAGACCAATCAAAACCTGACCTCTTGTATTTTTAACTAATAGTAATTTATTTAAGTCTGTAAGGATAGATATATTTGGCTCTCCGTGCTCTCTGCCTACCCCGTAAGAGACCTGGCGTGAGGATATGTATACATGAACTAATTTATTTGCCTCGGGTAGTGAAAAGTATCATTGGGTTTTTCTAAATTGACATTCCAGCAGTAGCTCGGAGTCTGGAATTGTGTTCGGTGTATGTCCATAGTATCACCCCTTATTCTATGGTGGGCCGTACAACATAACTGATGAATCGTGGGATTGTACTACACTGCTCTGCCTATCCTGGTATATATAGGCGTTATATTATGACTATTGTTAAGACCCTGATATATTTTCAACTCGCTAGAACACCCATACAGAATGTTAACGTATCGTCAGGTTTTCGCTTTTGTTCTAAATTCTCGGAAGGCTTTTATTAAGTGGCAGCGGAGCGTGTAGTTCGAGAATTGTTCCGTTTCTAGAGTAAGTGAGGAGGTTGCACCGAAAGGGCTGACCCGTAAAATAGTAGGTCACTGAAGTCCTCCAAACCTAATACCTTAGTCGTGCATCGATACTATTGTACCCTCACTGCGAGTCTCTTACGGGGTTAACGAAGAATATTGACGAAATATCTCTGTTCTTACAAACCCGACTATCAAAAGCCTTCCAAAATCGTGTTTGCATGGAAGGTAATTGCTTTTTTGACTTAAAATCCCTTACTCATAGAACTGTCCGCCACATGTCTTTCCTCTCAAGTTGTTTTTTACATTCATACGAATTTATGTATTGTTGGTAACAAAGGGCGGGATTAATGTCAACGGGCATTTTCTACGAAATCAACCCAGATGACGATGAAAGTTGAGGTAGCCATCTGATCGTAATTTCCAAAAAAACTACATTGTATTACATGCAGTTATATCAATTATACATAATAAACTGGTAATCAACCAGAATATGAAATTTCTCACAATTACATTATTAGTGCAAAAATGGTTTTTAAATCATCAAATTTTCTTTAACTAGATTTATATTTTAAAGACGATCTATCTAGCAACACAGAATAAAAGTACCGAACTTGTCTTTCTAAACTCAAAAAGATTTGAAATGGAAACAATATGTCATAGCAATTCCAATTCAACGGTCATCAGCAATTGATCGCTTCGCGTTAAAAGAATACTTTGTTCCCACCTTTGTTCATCGTTCCACTGTTGGAAACGGGTCTCCTCACAAAATGGGAGGGTTAAGACCCTAATCTGCCACAGTGGCCACGTGCGGATTCATTTACTAACATGAAGTTGTATTAGAATTTTAAAAATCTCGAAACTTTTGCGCGCTGAAGCGTAAATTTCAGGATTATTTCACCGAAAGTTGCGAGCGAGAGCAAGGTTGCACTCACAGGAGCGACCTGAATGCAACTAGGTCGGGCTTCATTTCTAAATGAGTGTCCCATCGCACTTCTATTTGTAAACACATATGTGCAGAACGAAAATGGTGACTGATTGTTATTTACCAACGGCTCCCTGACTTTTTTACTCGTTTCAGCCAAGCAGATAGATAGTCTACTTTACTTCCTGTATCCCATTAAATCGGTAGAAAACCTACCTGAGCCTACCTGCATCACACGAAGAGTCACCGATTTATTGCCGGCTATATCAACATGATAATAATGCTAATATAGTACATATGTATATGGTGTATGTATCTCATTCATTAATCGAGAATATTTGCAGGATTTAAGGTCTTAATTATGTTTTAATGGTGCTCGGGGAGAAACCTTCCAAAGGCACACCGGAATCTGTTCTAGGATTCCGGTGTGTCTTTGGAGGGTTTCTCATCACACCGGAATTCTAGAACAGATTCCGGTGTGCCTTTGGAATTATACGACGTTTTTCCCGCGCTAAAACCTCCTCGGTGGGTTTCCTTAGCGCTAGTAGGAGGACTCAGGGATCTCTAACGGATCGCACTGGTGCCCTGCTAGCGCGTAGTTAAAATTACAAAACTATCCAACAACTCCCATAATGGCTGTATTAGAACAAAAATTGCTCTTTTTCGCCGACGCAACGTTACGAGTAACTACCCTTAAGTGGACCATTTAAAATATTTTATTGCCTTCGTCGATTGAATTCATAATACGTTTAGCCTGAACACGAATAACCACTTCAACAAAGCCTAAAAACCTGTTAGTAGTTAATATTTAAAACCACGCCTGTAGTCCTCGAAGAGATAGGCAGAGGAATATAGTACACTCCCACGTTTCACCAGTTAGATTTATGTCCCATCATGAAATAATATTAAACAGTGAAGGATTAACAAATAAAATACTAGAGATTTTTATAGTTCTCAAAATACATAAAAAATATCAGAATTAGACAAGCACTAGTTAGTACTAGTAACCGCATGGGCATTAAGTTGGTACATTTTTAATTTCTCTCCTCTAGCTCTATATTTTATGCGATATTTCTGTAAACCGGAACCTTAAAAAGTTTTCGTTCAGGAATATGCATATATTCAAAATGAAATATTTTCCAAACGCTGCAACAAACTACAATAAAAAAATCTTCTACATTGAAAGAAATACCTTTACTCTGTTTACAATGTGTACCAAAGGAGTTTTGGTAGCCCATAATACACATTATTAAATATATAATCCAATGTGCAATAAAAACAACATAATGTTATAATTTATTCACATACTAATGTGTGACAACGAAATATTTAATTTAACATTTTGAAGATAACAATCTTAATTGACAGTCAATTAACATGAGATTAAAATAAAATAGATGAAGCGTAGATTAAAATATCAAACCGTTATACGAGTAAGTTAAATTTTTTAACTTTAACTAACCGAAGAATTTTAGGATTTAACAAAATTTATAACCTTCGTACACGAAAATGGGAACCAACGAAAGGGTTTTTTTTAATAGTGTCGTACAGGATTACCTAAAAAACAAAATTCATAGATGTATAAAAGAGACAACGATCCAGACAATGCAGACGCGGCGTTGAAGGCAGGGATTTAACAGTGATTGCTCAGAAAAAAAATTAACGATTACACAGCGTACCAAGTCAATAATGAGCAGGGGGAACTTTGGCCTTATAAATGATTTTATTAATTATCTATATGGATGAAAATTCAGGAATCCACAGCATAAATTAATATCGTTTAAATGTTTCTCGTTTCACTAAGCCGAAAATATGGCCGATGTACAAATCCACATCTTATCTCTAGTTGTCAAAGTAAATACACTGCGACATAAGGCGTTAGAAGAAATCTTGTGAAATCATGAACACGGAATGATCCCAGCCAGTCTCATAGGTAGAACTTAGTCCAATTGGATAATTACTACGTATCTCATGTAACATTAGGCACAATACGAAGTTGTCTGAATTTCGGAAAATATAAATAGAAAAAATAAAAACGTCGCAATAACTGTCACAATTCTTTATAAACGCTCCTTGCGGTATAATAATATATTTAGATTGTACGTATAGAAAATTTACTTAATTAACGTATGAACGAAAGCAAGCCATGAAACAGCCTTATTAAATCTCTTTTAGCACCGTTCCAACGCGTTAGCGAATTTAGCACACAATTTTAATGAACCTGGAGAAATTGCATTTGAGTTCGCATTCAAAACGTTTTTCTTTTATGTTTGAATGAAAATCTGTGAGAAAATAAACCGTTCGTGAATATCGTGACGAATGAAATAAAAGCGGTTGCCTTGCTGCCACCACAACATCTAAGGTTTCTTTGGATGTGTTTTGTTACGAAAATTGAGGTTATGTGATCATTTATGATGATATTTGTGAACGAATGATGTTGACAAATGACTTTTACAAAATATGTTGTAATACTCGTAAATAAATATATCTTTAATCTGTCGTCATAATCATTTTCATCACAAAAAGTTTCATTACGAAATAAATTCAGCTCATTTATTACGAAGAATAGCTGGTATCGCCCGAGAACTATATTGGAACAATGGTATTGTGTACAACAATTGTATTCTTAACAAGCTTTCTTTGTCTGAGGAAATATTATTTGTACACTAATGATTCGCTACAACGCCTCGGGTGTTATCAGAATGTATTGTAGATTACTTCATAAGTACCTCGATAGATTTATCAGCGGCGTAATAAATTGAAAATGAAAGGCTGAGACAAATTCACATGAAACAGTAGCTCTTGTGCTGCCCTCTCTTCGTAGCGCGTGGTAAAAGGAAACTGAGCCGCGTCGTTTCAGTTCAATTCAAACGTACCTACTTACATCTTATATAACCAATGCATTTATGACTAATCTGTGAAGATTTGTGTTATTTATGCTTGGATATCTCTTTCACTTAGTCACAGTAGATAACTGTTCAATGTAAAGATCTGTTTCTATAATCTTTGTTCCGTTGATCTAATCTGTTTCTATGATCTCACTCGATAAACGAGGCAGTCAAGGCAATAACTGTGAAACTTCATTGCTGCCCATCAGCCGTGTTTCAGCGGTGGGTTAAGTCGCCTCTTGCACCCTGGTATCCCGGCATGCGGTCGAAGAAGTATTCTTTCTCCGACCCAACACAAATATACACAATATATACATAAATATATGTGTCCAGTTACTTATCACATAACGACCACCTGATTTCAACGACCCTTCTCATAGTCTAATACACCAAAGTCATAAAACGAATGGAAGTCACATAAATTTTACGATATTATTAGTATTTCCGTAAACAACGATTTGGCTCGTGAGTAACATTCGTATTTACGAGTTTTTATTATTATTATTTTTATTATTATTATTCGTATTTATGTTTTACTACACATTTGAAAAATTCTCTCGTATAGCTTTATGTGTATTTAAGGGTCATCTAAAGGCCAGTGCACATTGCAGTACGAGGTCACGCAGCATGTGTAATGCGCGCTGAATAATACAATATATGATGGAAAGCAAAAGTATTCTTATCGATATTTATCAATGAATTTGTGAATTTTTCCACCTTTTAATTATCTATACTTAATTGCGTTACATATTTGTTGTCGTCTTTTGAAAATTGTACACAATTTTAAAGTTGTACTTACTTTATAAATGGCGGCTTACACACATTTCTTATGTACAAATAAACAGTATTTAGTCATCTTGAATTACTTCTGTAACGGTAAATAGGTATTGATTTATAATATATAATAATTTGATTTTGTTTCATTAATGCTATCTGTCCACATAATTATATTTTTTACTCAACTTATATCTTATTTACATCCAACACTGTGTATGTTATGACAAAATTTCCAAAAGCGTCATTCATAGATCGTATATTATTAGCCCTTTCCTAATATAACTATTGTACATTATAATTAAAGTCTATCCAATTAAATATGAGTCGTTTCCCTGTTCAATTCCCAATTGAGTTGGGGGCGACAGAACTTCATAAACATATACATGAGCTGTTGCCCGCGACTCCGTCTGATTTCTGTTTTTGATGACCCCGCAGTCTATCTATAGGCCTGTCCACGCCTTAGCGTGTTATAAAAACATTGTTTTGGGTTCTATTGCATTAATAAAGACCTCTAATAGTCGATTTTCAAAAATACCTTCTATATACTGACACTGATCAGTTACAGTTTTACTGTTAGTATATAGAATAGATGATAAATTTCCAAGATTTGCCTCTAATTTTAATTAAGAATTAAGGACAATGACTGTCACACTACCATGTAATTGGCAACTTATTTATAACAATATTAAAACTATTTTTGGAATTCCAATATATTGGTGCAATTTTAAATTACACAACCAAACATTTACGTGTTTACATTTTAACATCAATAATTCCCACTTCCAATATCACAAGAAATGCATTTATGTCTGTCAAGAAATGTATAATTTCAACCTAAACGTAACAAAAAAATATAACATCACGCGTGTAATCTCCGCAGAGGTACAGAGGAGTGTAGTACACTCCCACGTTTCCCCAATTACATTTACGTCCCACCATGGAATAGGGGGTGAGCCTGTTGCTATAGTAACAAAACAATTCAATAAAAGATGAATAACGTGAGCGAAAGGAAACATTCAAGGAACGAACGAACGAACGAACGGTTGTTTAGTCAACCGCGCCGAAACGATCTGAAGTCGTCACTCGTTCCCGGAAATGAAACTTCGGTTAGAATCACGACATTTTGTATCACCGTTAAATGTTTTGGCTCCGTATCAAGAGTTTGTCTTTGAGGTGCTGATTATTCAGTGAATCAAAATTTCCACGTAACATTTTCCTTCTCATATAATCCATTAATATCACACGAATTACTCAGCGTTTTATCATTCGTTCTTTTTACATTCAACTCATTTTATAACTGCGCTATAATTTTGCTAATATTAGCGCTCGTAACAAATATACTTATGACTCAAGGGATTCGTGCCATACCATCGATTCCCCTTTATCATCACCATCATCAGCGGCATTAAGTATGTCCTTTCTTAACAACAATAAAGGATAAATAAGTAAAATCATCGTCATCATCAACAACAACAACAGTTTATCGTTTCGTAACTGAACACAAGTCTATTCTCAGAATGTGAAAGATGAATGTTATATGATGCGTACTAGTTAACCATACAAAATATAAGTAAAAGGTATGACCTTAACTCTTCCCTTAATTATATATAGATGGCTAGTATGTTATATATTTCTATCAACATAGCTATAGTCTCTATGCTCTCTATATGGAGCTGCCCTTATAATGCGACGCGGAAGAGATAAAATTATATGTACTACGCACTCACGTCAATGCACTCACAAATGCTTTTAAACCATTATGAACCTCATCAACTTAATGAGACATTGCATTTAAAGTTAGTTTATATTGTATTATCAAAATAAACGTAGAAGAGGTAGGCAAAAGAGTGTAGTACACTCGTTTTACATAAATCCAATACGATTCGACCCGAGATTTGAACCCAGGACCTCTCGATCGGCAGGCGCGCTGACAACCACTCGACCAACGAAGCAGTCAAATATATTGTATTATATGTTACAAAATCTTCATTTAAATATTAATAGGCGTATCAGACCTATTAAGTCCAGATGGGTGATTCTCAGACTTCGTCCGCGCCTATATATATGCACCTACACATAAATATGTACTATTATTACATTTTAAACAAGCAGTGATAGCCTAGTGGTATGAAATTCAGCCTCTCACTCCGGGAGGCCGGGTTCAAATCCATGGCCCGCACCTCTTTAAAAAAATGTGCGTTTTAAGTTTCAATATGACTTGC